>JACXGI010014122.1:0-19698 GCA_016801175.1 Esox masquinongy | reverse complement strand
CTGTGAAATGTGTTTCCCTTCATAGATTGCCCTAATGTCTGGACTCTAAGACCACAAATAAATGTACTTAGTTCAATTTAACACATCCACTGTCTGCAATGCAACGACTTCAGTGACAGGACGCACAGTTGGTTTGGTAAAGGGGAGGAGTGACAATATTGAGAAAGACAGGGGGAGGGTCAGGGGAAGAGCAGAGAAAAGGGGGTGAGTGGAAGAGCAGAGAAAGGGGGGGTGGGGAGAACAGCAGAGAAAGGGGGGGTGAGGAGAAGAGCAGAGAAAGGGGGGTGAGTGGAAGAGCAGAGAAAGGGGGGTTGAAAGGAAGAGCAGAGAAAGGGGGGTGAGGGGGGTGAGGGGAAGAGCAGAGAAAGTGGGGTGAGTGGAAGAGCAGAGAAGAGGGGGGTGAGGGGAAGAGCAGAGGGAGATGGTGGACAGAGAGATCACAAGACAGAGGCAGGGGTTCACGATAGACATTCTGAAGAAGGGTGGACAAAATAGAGGAGAAAAAGAGGAAGCTGAAATGTAAAGACAAGAAGAAAAACACAATTTTTGACTGATGACAAAAGATAGATATGGAGGCAGAGGAAGAAAGAGAGCAAGAGAAAGAGAGTTTAGGTGTAGAAAAGTAGAAAAAGAGTTAGAGAGACAAAGCAGCTGATTAAAAAAGACAGAGTTAGAGTGGAGAGAGCTATGGATGATAGGTTGACTTTTTAATATAAACTGGACTCTTTCTCATGTTTTCATGTGACAGCTCTGTGTCCAGCTGGGTCAGAGGTTCTGACAGTGACTGGAGATGTGGGAGGACAGGTGGACATCAAATGTAAACACACATTTGCATCAAACAACAACAAGTACTTGTGCAATCAAACCTGCACAGGTTCAGATATTCTCATAGAGACCAGAGTCAATAAAAACTACACTGAGAAAGGAAGATACAGTATATGTGACTTTAAACATGGAGTCTTCACTGTGACCATCAAGGATCTGAAGAAGTCAGCCTCTGGGACATACTGGTGTGGAGTGGACAGAGTTGGTGTGGACACATACCAAGAGGTGTATCTGAGGGTTGAGGAAGGTACATGTTTATATTGTTGTGTTTACAGGGGAACTTGTTCAAAAATTTGTTAATTTTACAAATAACAATTAGCAATTAAGTAATTTAGTAGACACTGTTTTTCAGAGTCATTTATTCAAGTGAGTGCAAACCATTTTTTTGTCCGTCACCTCTCTAGTTGTGTGTCATTTGCATCTTCAATAATACAATATCTGTAATGACATTAGCAAACAATATTTCAGTACTATTCGGTATTTGTATTACAGTGCAAATTTTTTGTTTGTTAATAATAACAATCACACATTGCTACGTGTCAAAAGGACAGAATGTTGCCAGATTCATTTTTCACTTTTAATGTGACCTATAACTTGAACAATTCAATTGAAAAACAAACTGAAATCTTTGAGGGGAAAAAATAAAAAATAAAATTCTCACAGTAACCTGGTTGCATAAGTGTGCACACCCTTAAAGTAATACTTTGTTGAAGCACCTTCTGATTTTATTACAGCACTCATGTCTTTTTGGGTATGAGTCTATTCGCTTGGCACATCTTGATGTGGCAATATTTGCCCACTCTTCTTTGCAACAGCGCCCCAAATCTGTCAGATTGTGAGGACATCTCCTGTGCACAGCCCTCTTCAGATCACCCCACAGATGATCAATTGGATTCAGGTCTGGGCTTTGGCTGGGCCATTCCAAAATGTTAATCTTCTTCTGGTGAAGCCATGCTTTTGTGGATTTGGATGTGTGCTTTGGGTCGTTGTCTTGCTGAAAGGTGAACTTCCTCTTCATCTCCAGGTTTCTAACGGACGCCTGAAGGTTTTGTGGCATAATTGCCTGGTATTTGGAACTTTTCATAATTCCCTCCACCCTGACTAAGTGCCCGGTTCCAGCTGAAGAAAAACAGCCCCAAAGCATGATGCTGCCACCACCATGCTTCACTGTGGGTATGGTGTTCTTTGATTGATGTGCAGTGTTGTTTTTGCACCAAACATGCCTTTTGGAATTATGGCCAAAAAGTTCAACCTTGGTTTCATCAGACCATAACACATTTTCCCTGGTGCTTTTGGGGGTCTTGATGTTTGTTTTTGCAAACTTCAGCCGGGCTTGGATGTTTTTCTTTGTAAAAAAATATGCTTCCGTCTTGCCACCCTACCCCATAGCCCATTCATATGAAGAATACGGGAGATTTTTGTCACATGTAGCACACAGCCAGTACTTGCCAGAAATTCCTGCAGTTCCTTTAATGTTGCTGTAAGGCCTCTTGGAAGCCTCCCTGACCAGTTTTCTTCTCATCTTTTCATCAATTTTGGAAGGACGTCCAGGTCTTGGTAATGGCTCTGTTGTGCCATATTTTCTCCACTTGATGATGACTGTCTTCACTATGTTCCATGATATATCTAATGCTTTGGAAAATCTTTTGTACCCTTCTCCTGACTGATATCTTTCAACAATGAGATCCCTCTGATGCTTTGGAAGCTCTCTGCGGACCATGGCTTTTGCTCTGTGATGCAACTAAGAAAATGTCAGGAAGATCCTACTAGAACAGCTGAACTTTATTTGTGATTAATCGGAGTCACTTTAAATAATGGCAGGTGTGTAATGACTTCTTTTTAACATGAGTTTGAATGTGATTCTAATTCCGAACACAGCCACATCGCCAGTTATAAGAGGGTGTGCACACTTATGCAACAAGGTTATTGTAAGGTTTTTATTTTTCATTTTTCCCCCTTGAAGATTTCAGTTTCTTTTTCAATTCAGTTGTTCACATTATAGGTCACATTAAAAGTGAAAAAATTTCTGACACACTTAGAATAATCTTTTTGTGGATCAAATGTTGAATGGTTTTGCCAATCCACTAACCAGAAAATCAACCCCAACCCTAAAGTTTTTTCACTTCAATAACAGAAAATCAAGTATAGGCACATTGACTGCAAAGATATTCTGTTCCACAGGACCAGACGCCAATCCAGACACAACAATTTTAGAGTCCACCTACCAAACACTCAACAGAACACCTCAATACTCCACCTACCAAACCCTCAACACAACACTTCAAGACTCCACCTACCAAACCCTCAACAAAACACGTCAAGACTCCACCTACCAAACCCTCAACAAAACACCTCAAGACTGCACCTACCAAACCCTCAACAAAACACCTCAAGACTCCACCTACCAAACCCGGAACACCAGACCTCAAGACTCCACCTACCAAACCTGGAACACCAGACCTCAAGACTCCACCCACCAAACCCCTCCGGAACCATTGGTCTGATCCCCACAAAACTTTGCATGTAGCAACCAGATGCCCACCCCTTTAAACGCTGTATATTCTTGTGGTCTAGTTTGAACACAATGGGCGCTGTGACCCAATGGGCGCTGTGACCCAATGAGCTGGCATTAAATATGTTCCCCAAATAGCATCGGTACCTCTAGGTCAAACAAGACATCAATGTAGAAGATAGCAAGACTTAATTACCCGAACATGAGTGCAGTATTTCTCTACTGTAGGATATTTAAAACATGGCCTTTACAGTGTCACGGTGGGATTGATTTGAATGTACTTACACACACAGTCTTAACATTGTTGTGATCCTGTTGACTGAGTTTTTGTAGGATCCGGATATCTATGTATAGATATCCGGATATATATATATAAATATATATTCATAGGGGTTTACGTGTTAGTCCCCATTCACATGAACTTGCTAGGAAACATACCGTTGTTTCAGGCTTGTCCATAGATGCTACGTGCCAAGTCTGTTCCCTCCAGGAGGAGTCAGGATTTAGCTGTATTTTAGAAAAATCTACAAGCTGAAAAATGATCATGGCAACAAACAACAAGACAACAGGGATCATTTGAAATCTATCATGGCTGTTTTTATGGGTGCTGATGTCACATCCTGTCATTGTTAAATAGGAGTCAGACGCAGGGAGTAGCTTGTTTGTATTTATGGAGCGGTCAAGCAAGCCTAGGAAAAGGCCCAAGCTGGCAATACAGAAAACACTGGGCAACAGTAAACCCAGTTAAAACAAGAAAACAAACCCCAACAGGTCGTAGAGCAGGGTTTAGCAGACTCACACTGCAAGGTGCAAAACGTAACAGTTAACCCTGACAGTAGCAAAACAGAACGTAACAATAAACCCTGACAGTAGCAAAACAGAACGTAACAAACTCTGACAGGAGCAAAACAGAAAATAACAATAAACCCTGACAGAAGCAAAACAGAACGTAACAAAAAACCCTGACAGTAGCAAAACAGAATGCAACAATAAACAATGACAGTAAAACGTAATAATAAACCCTGACAGTATCAACCAGAACGTAACAATAATCCCTGACAGTATTAAAACAGAATGTAACAATAAACCCTGACAGTAGCAAAACTGAATGTAACTATAAACCCTGACAGTAACAAAACAGAACAGTGCAAACAAACAATAACCCACAACCCCAACCTAACCAACAGACATGCATATACCTACAGTAATGACAGCAATGTATTGAAGGAAAGAGATCTCTCCAACTTTTCTACAGCCGACCCTCTTGGACTCTGCATAAGCAGGACAGAGTGCTGGTTAGTTCTTTATCCAACAAAAATAATATATGACAGCTACAAATGGTTTGGTAGTTTTCTTTCCCAGGGGGCAATGCTTTTAGAGTGATGAGGCCAGATGGCAAAGATAAACCTGAACGTCTCTCAGAGAGAGACAGGAAGTGACCTAACGCTTGAGGTTTTCTGGTGAGCTGTTGCTTACACCATGACCCAGTGACCCTCTGATCACTATCTTATTGTCCCTTTTTTAATCCTAGTTTTGCTTTTAGTCTTTTTGCCTGCCCGGCTGCCAGAAAGGCAAAGATATATGTTGGACTAGGTGTCTTGGAATGTTACGAATACGAAAAGCTTCGAGACTCATAGCTGACAGACATTTCCTGCAGGTACACACCGATCAGATGGCAGTGAGGGAAAGGTTTTGGCCATGAAGTGAGGATTGAATGTGAGAGGAGATTTTGTTTTTATTCTGCATGAGGGAGCTGCGATCACACTACTCATCACCTAATGATCTTGATTAATTATTTAAGGATGTCCTAGTAATTTATTTAACTGAACAACGATTTAGGTTTCTGTAAATAAAGTTACACAGGCCCATCTTGCTTGTGTAATACTGGGTATGTGTGTGTACGGGTAAGAAAGTAAGGTGACATAGATGTGAATTTTCCAAATCCTCATTGACAGCTATCAGACAACCCACCAGGAACTTTTTCTGTCGATGGTGTATAATCAACTCATGAAGTGGATGGAATGAGGATCAGTTTGGGGGAGTGTGGGGTCATAGTTCAAACAGTAACAGTGGGAGGACTTTCCCTGCGCCTCTACTACAGACCAACACCACCTACGCCCAGTCTATTACCACTTTATTTGTGTCTGTTTTTGTTCATCTTTGTATATCTATGTCTGTCAATTTGTTTATATATTTGTGGTTAGACAGGGCTCAGCTGTGAAAGATCTCAGTTTGACTAGCTGTGTGAATAAATTGGATTACACAAGGTTGGTATCTCTTTTGTAACGGTTGGATCTTGGCCCACATCTTCATAAATTATTTATATTCTAATGCCACGCTATATCAATAGTTTATGGGTAAAATAAGCATTCACACTATAAAGTGAATTTATAGGGTCAGTTTTACAAGCATGTTCAAATATGAGCCTGTTTATTCAAGCATGTTCTTACTCAACAAAGTATTTCAACTCTCTGGTAAATGAAGAACAGTCATACGATATACAACACTTTACTAATGTGTGTGTGTTATTATGCTATTATGAAATACTACACTTTACTAACGTGTGTGTTATTATGCTATTATGATTTACAACACTTACTAATGTGTGTGTTATTATGCTATCATGATATACAACACTTTACTTATGTGTGTGTTATTATGCTATTATCATATACAACACTTTACTAATGTGTGTGTTGTTATGCTATTATGATATACAACACTTTACTAATGTGTGTTATCATGCTATTATGACTTACAACACTTTACTAATGTGTGTGTTATTATGCTATTATCACATACAACACTTTACTAATGTGTGTGTTATTATGCTATTATCATATACAACACTTTACTAATGTGTGTGTTATTATGCTATTATGACATGCAACACTTTACTAATGTGTGTGTTATTATGCTATTATGACATACAACACTTTACTAATGTGTGTGTTATTATGCTATTATGACATACAACACTTTACTAATGGGTGTGTTATTAAGCTATTATGACATACAACACTTTACTAATGGGTGTGTTATTATGCTATTATGACATACAACACTTTACTAATGGGTGTGTTATTATGCTATTATGACATACAACACTTTACTAATGTGTGTGTTATTATACTATTATGACATACAACACTTTACTAATGTGTGTGTTATTATGCTAGCAATGATTCCAATGGGTTACATTCTGTCATGAAGCACCCGTCCGTTATGCAATAGTTTAACTGGGGGCCGTGCTTGACCGCTATTATAAAATTACTTTGTATTCTTATTTGATATCATGTGATTCTATTTTGTTATCACAGTCAGACATCAGCTGGTAGGTTAATCTACGGCAGGATCGGCTTCACATGCGTTTATACTGCTTCATAAGTTCTGTTCTCGGGAGGGGGCATATTGCACCCCGGCCCGGCATCACCACGCTACGCCAGTGGGGAGAGAGGATGTGGAGACATAGAAAGAGCAACAGAGAAGAGAGTAAGAGGAAGCTGAACAGTTGTCTGAAAAAAGCAAAATTTTAATACCGACTGGTTTGAGGAAGAGAGAGAGAGAGAAGCAGAGGTGGAGACAGACAGAGAGGGAGGTTTAGTGTCAGAATAGTAAAAGAGAGAGAGGGTGATTTAGTGACAGAATAGTAAAAGGGAGCGAGGAAGAGGGAGAGAGAGACGAAGATTAAAGTTGGGGTTAAGAGCAACATGGATAATTTCTTCATCACTATGGTTACCATTCTGTTAAGTGAGTTAAAATGTTTAGTATTCATGATAGAATGTGACTAACTGTAGATGAATATGTTGTTTTGGGGTAGATGAATATGTTGTTTTGGGGTGACAGGATGACGTTTTAACATGAACTGGGCTCTTTCTCATGTTTACATGTGACAGCTCTGTGTCCAGCTGGGTCAGAGGTTCTGACAGTGACTGGAGTTGTAGGAGGACGGGTGGACATCAAATGTTCCTTCAGTTCATTTGAGACCCACATCAAGTATTTCGGCAAGGGCTCCTGCAGAACTGAATCAGATGTTATCATTAAGACAAGGTTCCGCAAAAACTATATTGAAAAAGGAATATACTGTATAAAGGACTTTGGAAATGGATACTTCAGTGTGACCATCAAGGACCTGAAGAAGTCAGACTCTGGGACATACTGGTGTGGAGTGGAGAGAGTTGGAATTGATCTATACCAACAGGTGTATCTCAGCGTTGTGGAAGGTACGTGTTCATGTTGTTGTTTTTATAATACATTCACAAATCGGATTTTACAAATAACGGTTAGCATGTAACTTACAGAAGTGATTGCAGACATTTGTTTTTTGTCTGTTTCTCTTAAGTATAATTATTATCTTCTGTAATGCAATTATTATAGTAGTACTATACTGATTTACTGGACTATTTAGTATTGGCATTGCTGTAGTACAGTACAATTTCATATTACCGTTAATATTTACAAAGTGTACATTAATCAGTGTCAAGGAGCACAATGTTGCCTAAATCCTCTCTGTCACAATATAGTTATTATCAGATCTTACTACATACCTCACTTCCTGTTCTTTCATTACTCCACATCTTTTCCTTTTGAGTGTCACTGTTCTGACATTACAGACATTACATTAAAGACTGTTGAGAAAGGAGACACCCCACTAAGACCCACTCATTTATTCTGATAGAGGCGGCGCCACTCTGTCCCAGAATCACTTAGAGAGGTTGGCCAATGAGGTTTCAGTCTGAATGTTCTGAGGGAACCACATTCTTCTCCATAGGTCTTGCTAAGTGATAATTCACTATTCTGCATGACGCAATTTAATTCAGATAGTTAAAAGAAATGTTAAATGTACAATTTCTAGTGAATGTTTGGTAACACTTTATTTTCATAGTCCCAAATGTGTGCCTGTAGATGTTCTACAGATTGTCTACTGACTTTAATATTTTAACTAACTATCTACTAACCCTAACATTTATTCTATCCCTAACCTTAACCCTTACACTAAACCTTATTCTAAACCTAACCTTAACCTTAGCAAGCAGTTGTTTATTAATCCATAGTTTGTTTATAGTTTGTTGAATGTTTGTTGATAGTGTTACTATCAACAAATTACAAAAGGAAATTGGGAGTGTAACTGAATGTTTACATGTAATATTATTAACAACGTTGTACAGACATTATTCTGAATGCTATTCAATGTAAATCGAGTAAAGAGTCTATGTCTTTCATTTCAGATATTTACAAAGCTAATCAATGCAAATATTTTATCTTTAGCTACAGGTCATTTTTTAAGGAACTGTCAGAGGTTTTACAGAAAAAAGTTGTTAACATGCTGGCCAGTCCAAAACATGACGAAACATTTCACTCTGTCACGATCAAGTAGGATGTCTCACAGTCTCTACTGTCTCTTTTAGCTCCTCCAACTCCACCTGACATCACCAGAACCAGTCTCCGCCCCCCTGTTACAGTCAGCAGGACAAGTGATGTCATAACAACAGGTGAACTTTTAACCAGTGTTTGTTACTCCTTGTCCTTGCCATGGAGAGGGAGATATTTGTGTTTGCACTGACTCGTGACATCATCTACAGTTCATTTAGAGATCAGGGTTGCTGGGCTAGAGTAAAAACATGAATCTGTTCCACATCTCTCTCCTGTCTCTCCCATCTCTGTCTGTCAGAGGAGGGAAAAGCAACACTAACGACACCAACCCTGACTAAAGGAAGGACAACTGATTCAAACAATGGTAAGGAATCTGTGTATTTGTCTGGTTGTGCATGAATGTGTGTGTTATTGTGTATGACTCCTGTGTTACTGTGTTCTTCAGATGTACTGATGTGTATGGAGGCTGGTCTGGTGGTGTTTGTATGTGTGTGTGTGTGTGTGTGTGTGTGTGAGAGAGAGAGAGAGAGAGAGAAGACTGTGTCTTCTAGATATATTGGTGTCTATGGGGGCTGGTCTGGTGGTGGTGTGTGTTAATGTATGTGTGTGTGTGTTAGTGTGTGTGACTCCTGTGTTACTGTGTTCTCCAGATGTACTGGTGTCTATGGGGGCTGGTCTGGTGGTGGTGTGTGTGTGTGTGTGTGTGTGTGTGTGTTAATGTGTGTGTGTGTGTGTGTTAGTGTGTGTAACTCCTGTGTTACTGCATCCTCCAGATGTACTTGTGTCTATGGGGGCTGGTCTGGTGTTGGTGTGTGTTAATGTGTGTGTGTGTGTTAGTGTGTGTGACTCATGTGTTACTGTGTTCTCCAGATGTATTGGTGTCTATGGGGGCTGGTCTGGTGGTGGTGGTTGGTCTGTTGGTCCTCCTTCTCCTCATATTCCTCAGACAAAGGAACAGATCAAAGATACGTACAGTTTAGATACACACACACACACACATACACACACACATTAATGTCTTCTTTAACGTTCACAGGATCCTGCCCTTCTAAAAGGAATTCTTCCAACACCCAATACACCACCTCAACCAATCAGCACTCTGATACACATGACATCAACATTAACTATGTCACAGCAACCAATCAGCATCCAGGTGACATCTACTCCAACATTGATTTTTCTACAGAGGCTCCAGACAGTGTGAGCTACGCTATCATTAACTTCCCCAGAGATCCATCCTATCACCAATATGATACTGTCAACTTCCCCAGAGATCCATCCTGTCTCCAATATGATACTGTTAACTTCCCCAGAGATCCATCCAGTCTCTAATATGATACTGTTAACTTCCCCAGAGATCCATCCTGTCTCCAATATGATACTGTTAAATTCCCCAGAGATCCATCCAGTCTCTAATATGATACTGTTAACTTCCCCAGAGATCCATCCTGTCTCCAATATGATACTGTTAAATTCCCCAGAGATCCATCCAGTCTCCAATATGATACTGTTAACTTCCCCAGAGATCCATCCAGTCTCCAATATGATACTGTTAACTTTCCCAGAGATCCATCCTATCTCCAATATGATACTGTTAACTTCCCCAGAGATCCATCCTGCCTCCAATATGATACTGTTAACTTCCCCAGAGATCCATCCAGTCTCCAATATGATACTGTTAACTTCCCCAGAGATCCATCCTGTCTCCAATATGATAGTGTTAACTTCCCCAGAGATCCATCCTGTCTCCAGTATGACAGTGTCTCCTTCAGTAAAGACTGATGTCCGTAACCAACCAGAGAGTGTTACATACTCCACTGTTAGAGGACAACACTCCAACCATGAGATGGTGACTTACTCTGCCATAAAACCAAAACGCTCACGATGAGATCCACTATTAGTGTTGGTGTGTGGGTTTGTGTGTGTGGGTGTGCATCTATGATTCTGCCACAGTTAAGTTGAATGAAAGGTCATTTGATTGGTTGATTGGAGGGTCATGTGATTTTAGACAGTCTATTTAAACCCTCTTATATTCTGTGTCTGTGGCTGCTGACCACAGGAAGTGATGCAGTCTGGAGGCTTGTTGGGTTCTTGTTGCAGTTGTTTTGCATGTTTGCTGAGAGCACATGAATGGGTTGGAACACAGAAAGATGGAGGATGCAGGCTGTCTTCTGGACTGCAATTATTTCCTGTTCCCTTTCAATGCTAGTTTGCATGTGTTTGTTGTAGTTATGGGCAATGAAACTTTCAGAAACCTTTGAGGCTTGCTTTGAAAAGCGTTTTATTACTCAAAGCTATTAAACTCAATACACAGTAGTGACATATGCTGGTCAGAAATATGAATTTTATGTTTAATGTTTATGTAGAGGTCTTTACCCATAACATTATAAGACCTGGTGGCGTAAAGGTTAAATGTGCCATTGAAAAAGGGAATTAGAGTCCGGGCTTCATATCTCACATTCCTCTCAATTCGCATTTTTTTTTAACTGTGTTTCCATTACAATGTTCTGGATAATAAAGGTGAGAGTATTACTGGAGGCAGTAAATTAAACAAATTATTTAAAAAACAATGAAGAGTGTTGTTTAAATTTTTTTGGTTTTTCTGAATTGTATCAGAATGTAATCTGGTGCCCAAACCTGTTAAGTACATTATAAATACCTCCGGTTACAGCACCATCACTGCTGAAGTCGCAAATGTTGTATACCTTCACTCCAACAGTGTGTTTGGAAACCAATCAGACCCCTTCACATTTTCCCATGTTGTTACATTACAGCCTTATTTAAAAATTGATTAAAGAGATTATTGTCTTGAATAGTTTACACACAGGACCCCGTAATGACAAAGCAAAAACACTTTTCAAAATATTTTGTAATATTTATATAAAAGAAAACAGACATAACACAGCGACAAAAGTATTCAGACCCTTTATATGACATTTGAAACTGAGCTCAAGTGCATCCGGTTTCCACTGATCATCCGAGAGATGTTTCTACAACTTGACTGGAGGCCATCTGTGGTAAATGCAATTGATTGTACATCATCTGGAAAAGCAAACATTTGTCTGTGTAATTTCCCACCGTGCATGTAAGAGCAGAAACAAAGCCATGAGGTTGAAGGACTTCCAGCATTGACAGTCCCTAAAACAGTGTCCTCTATCACTCTGAAATTGAAGAAGTTTGAAACCCTCTGACCCTCTTAGAGATGGCTCTTCCAGACGTACTGAACAACCGTGGGTGAATGACCTTGGTCAATGAGCTGACCAAAGACCTGACTGATCTCCAGTCTTCCTGCGCATTGATTGGAAAACGCTTTACTGCAGAGACGACACCCATCGTGGGGGGTTAGAGCATGTGATCAAACAAAGAATCAGACATCATTAATCACTTCATAACCTCTACATAGCATGTGTCATGTCATAACCTCTGCATAGCTGGGTCAAATCTGCAGTGCTTTGATAACTGAACGGTATGCCAGGGCTCTGGTTGCAATCATGCCATAAATAGTTTATTGTACTGGATATTTAATAGCATGTTTTTTTAGGACTACACATTTATGAACATGTGTATGGAAGATGACAGAAACCTCAGAAGGATTGTGAATGTGTTTAGTTTCTCTGGAAAACTGAGAGAAATGGAAGAAAATGGAAAAAAAATTACAGAAATAATTTGGGTTGTGTCTTGGTCATTGCTTTACATTGGCTGCTGTTGGGGGCTACTGTTCCCCAGAAACTTCCCCAGAAACCCAAAGCAGACAGGAAACAAGATAGGAAATGGAAGAAAGTAAAATGATGATGTTGAACCACAGACACAAAGGTAACAGGTTGCGTTCATAACTTTGGACCTCGACTCAGCACATACTATTAGACGCTCAACCCCATTGGGAAACTTGTGGTTGAGTTAGCTTGGCTAGTATTGAATGTGCAATATCTGTGTTAGTCCAATGTCTGATGAAGCAGTGACTGTGGCTTTAAAAACATTTTCATGTGCACATGTTCAAACTCAAGTCATATGCAAAGAACACCCACACACACAAACATAAGGACACTAAAAACCACATTTCTTCAAATTGGGGAACCTCACACAGCAACAAATAGTTGATTAATATAATGGTGAGGTTTCAAAAGATGGTTCTGTGTCTCAGGCAGCTTGTAGTCATTTTGCATGTGTGGTTCTGATTTAGAGGCTGAAATCTGTTACCACACTGTGTGTTTCAGAGAGAATTGTGTTGGCTTTGTACATTGAAATGTATCTTTCAAAGTCAGTGTAATTTTACATGTAATGTTCCTATAAACATGTTTCCCATGAAACGTAATATGCAGAAACATTGGAGCACACAGCTACCATGACTGTGATGTGAGAGAGAACATCAATCGATGCATTTGAGATCTCTCCAGTACATGCTGTCGGGTTTCTCTGTGTCAGAGACTATCACTATCAACATCTTACTGAGGACTAATCAGTACATGCTGTCTGTTTCTCTGTGTCAGAGGCTATCAATATCAACATCTTCCTGAGGACTATTCAGTACAGTACTTACTGTCTGTTTCTCTGTGTGAGAGGCTATCAATATCAACATCTTACTGAGGACTAATCAGTACATGCTGTCTGTTTCTCTGTGTGAGAGACTATCAATATCCACATCTTACTGAGGACTATTCATTACATGCTGTCTGTTTCTCTGTGTGTTTCTGTTGTAGCTGCAGTCTGTGTGACATCAGAGGTAACAACAAGAAGAGGTCAAGAAGGAGGATCAACGAGTATTGAGTGTCCTTATGACCAGGGATGGGAGACATATCCAAAGTACTTCTATAAGAGGATCTGGGCACACCGAGTTCCTGTCATCCAAAGTAATCAGCAGTCACCATGGACTTCTAATGGTAGATACTCTCTGTATGACGACAGAGAGAGAAGAGTCTTCACTGTGATCATCAGTAACCTGACACTACAGGACACCAATACATACTGGTGTTTTATAGACGGTTGGGGTTGGAATCCCAATACTGAAGTAATGATCACTGTGGACAGAGGTTGGTTTAGATTAATGTATGGAGCATGTATCTTTCTGTAATACATTATTACATTTTATCATACATTTTATTGATGTGTCCTCTCTCTTGGATTTTCTCCCCTCTTTAACATTCTTTCTCTCCTCTCTCAGCTCCTCCTCTTCCTACAACTGCCCCCTTCACCTCCAGAACTGTCCTCTCTGTGACACATCCATCAACAATCATCACCATGGTAACTGACTCCTCTAACTCCACTACAGGTACATTAGAATAGCATTAGGATGTCAAAGGTCACATCTCCATGTACTACCACCTACAACCTACATCTCTCTCAGTGGCCCTCATTTATAAAACCTTCCCAGAAACAATCTCAGATTTGAGCGTGGGAACAGATGTACGATCATCTCCACGATGTAAAATCATCTATTCGAAATGAGTGCAAATGTCATCACAGATTGATAAATCGGATAAAGCCGTGGACGCAAGAACGCCCTGCACCTGTCCTTATTTACATATATGACACACCTGTAATTTATACAGGTGTGGCAATCAAAAACCTATAAATAGACATCATTCAGCATAAATGATAGTCTAAACCACTAATTAACCATTCCTCATTCTCTATGAAACAATCACAGCGGACATGGAACACTTTGGAGTCTCAGCCCAGAGCGGAAGTCCTTTAGAAGAGCAAGCTCTGTCATCATTAGGGTAACTGCTCGACCCAGAACCACTGGTTTAATTATCCTCTCACTAGTCAATTTAATAATAAACATTACAGCCACAGAAATTATAATGACTATCTATGATCTCCAAGTATATCGATACTACAGGCCTGAGTGACTTAGGAAAAGCAAGGTAAAGCAAGTTTATTTGTCTAGCGCATTACATGTACAAAGGCATTTCAAACCTTACAAAAGGATGAACAACAGAAATAAGAGATAAAATTCCTTTCCTAAAGTGAATGAAATAAATCCTATATTAATAAGGAAGTGATATATTATTAAACATGTTGGTTCGTTTGTATGTGTCATATTCCTCGTCGTTTTATTTTATTTTACCTATTATTATTATTATTATTATTGTTATTGTTATTGTGGTTGTTGTTACTGAGGCTGTTTTAATAGTTGTTTTTCATGATAATGATGGTCTAATTGCGATTTAAGCATTATCTTATTTTTTGATGTTAGCTTACACAGTCCCTGACCTGACACTGCCACACAGTCCCTGACCTGATATTGTTACACGGTCCCTGACCTGACATTGTTACACGGTCCCTGACCTGACATTGTTACACTGTCCCTGACCTGACATTGTTACACGGTCCCTGACCTGACATTGTTACACGGTCCCTGACCTGACATTGCTACACGGTCCCTGACCTGACATTGTTACACGGTCCCTGACCTGACATTGCTACACGGTCCCTGACCTGACATTGTTACACGGTCCCTGACCTGATATTGCTACACGGTCCCTGACCTGACATTGTTACACGGTCCCTGACCTGACATGAGTTGCATTGTGAGGAAACAACAATGATCATATTGATAAACAACAGCTTTGTCTGTCAAATGATCGTACGGCCATTTTCAGAAAAAAATGTATCATACTTTTCAAAGATGAGGGCCACAGTCTTTATCTCTCAATCAATCAATCTCTCAATCAATCAATCAATCAATCAAATGTATTTATAAAGCCCTTTTTACATCAGCAGTTGTCACAAAGTGCTTTTACAAAACACCCGGCCTTAAAACCCCAAGGAGCAAAAAACAGTAGTTTTCAATTTTTGTGGCTAGGAAAAACTCCCTAAGAAGGCCGAAATTTAGGAAGAAACCTAGAGAGGACCCAGGCTCAGAGGGGTGACCAGTCCTCTTCTGGCTGTGCCGGGTGAACATATTAAGAGTACAAATTGTAATATTTAATAAGTGCATGTGGGCTGAGTCCAGAGTCTATTTAAACTTAGTCCAAGTCGGAAGCATGACCAGATGGACAAGGACACGGACAACACGGGGAGGGGGAGGTGTCAGCACAGTGGCAGCTGAAATCATCAGGTATCGTCTTGATCTGCAACACAACCAGGAGGACTTTGGACCGGGACAGCAACGCGTCTTTCAAGCCTGGTACTCCTCAGGTGTGGGCCAGGACCTCATGTCCTCCTAAGTTTAAAACGGCAGGAGACAGGGAATATTAGAAAATGAATTCCTTAGATCTACACGGATTTATAGTGGAGAAGGAGAACTGACCCTACTCCCCCAGCACAATAATACAGCAGCTTAAGACCTTGGGGCTGAGACAGAGGGGTCCGGTGACACTGTGGCCCTATCCGGGAGAACCCCGCAAGAATTTCTCATAACTTTCTTTACTCCTTTATTCTCATTATCACATCCCATCTGTCTTTCAATTCCTGTCTCTCCCTTTGACTTTCTTCTCTGTGTCCTGGTCTGTCTTTGTCATTATTCTCTTCTACATCTCCTATGTTTCTCTGTTTCTGTCTTCATGTATTAATTTCACTCTCCCCATCTCTGTGTCTTCTATCCCTGTCCCTTTGTAACCTCTTTCTCACATTAACTCTATTATTGCCCCCCACACAAAGTTAAAACCACTTCCTCTGAAACACAAAAGGTGCTAATTTTTTTATTCCTCTGACCAAAACCAAACACACTCACAAACGCATGCACACCAACTCACCAAAACATTCTCGAGAGTGCACAATAACACAAACACACCCACACACACAAAACACACACACACACACACACACACACACACAGGCCTGCCGATGGGGGGACAAATGGGTCTGTTATCCCGGGCCCAGGGTAGGGGGGGGCCCCAGAACTGACATTGGCTTGACATTAAAGGGCCCATCTAAGATTGTCTCGTCCCGGGCCCAGGCAAGACTGTCAACTGGCCTGAACACACACACATACAATAACACACACACAGTCTTCCTGTCTCTCTCTGACAGGTTTTTGTTTTAACTCACCAGCAGGGGGCACCAATGGAACTGTGGGAGTAACAGCAGGGCCTCCACCCACAGACACATCTGGAACCCGAGGTAACACAGAATCAACTCAGTGTGGCACCTTGTGACACATATAGTACCAACTACAAGTACCAAGCACCACACTGGAGCATGGACTACAACTACCGAGGAATCAAACCCTGATAAACAAAATCACCTTCTGGTGGAAAAAGGACACATCTCATGTTTCAGCTCCAGCCGGTGAAGGACATTAAACAACTGTTAAAGGTCACTATGTGTTGATGGGAATGTGTAAACACCTCAAGGACAAAGTACACACAACTTCCTCTAAAACAATCAGGATGGTTGGTTCTTTCCGCCTCTGACCCAAAACCACCCGCCCCCACATACACCAGTATGAAGATGAGTGTGGTGGTCATTATGGCCTGTTTGAGTCTGGTATTTGTAGTTCTAGGCACTCCAGTGGTCATCATGGTGTGTGTGAGTCTGGAATTTGTATTTCTAGGTACTCCAGTGGTCATCATGGTGTGTGTGAGTCTGGAATTTGTATTTCTAGGTACTCCAGTGGTCATCATGGTGTGTGTGAATCTGGAATTTGTATTTCTAGGAACTCCAGTGGTCATCATGGTGTGTGAGTCTGGTATTTGTATTTCTAGGTACTCCGGTGGTTATCATGGTGAGTGAGTCTGGTATTTGTATTTCTAGGAACTCCAGCTGTCATCATGGTGTGTGAGTCTGGTATTTGTATTTCTAGGAACTCCAGTGGTCATCATGGTGTGTGAGTCTGGTATTTGTATTTCTAGGAACTCCAGTGGTCATCATGGTGTGTGAGTCTGGTATTTGTATTTTTAGGTACCCCTGTGGTTATCATTATCTGTGTGAGTCTGGCTGTGTTGGTGTTGGGACTCCTCCTGTTGTTGATCTATAAATGCAGGAGAGACCGGAAATCCAGTGAGTAACCCTCTCATGTATTTACACTGAGTTGACAGTTTTTTATGTAAACTGGAATCCATTTGAAAACCTGTGGTCTGAATTAAAGAGGACAGTACACCAGCACAAACCTGAGACTATCAGGGATCTTGAAATGTACTTCATGGAACAGGGATCCAAGACCCTCCTAAAATCCAACCATGTCAGACTTTACAGAAAGAGACTCAGTGTTTTTATCCACTCCAGTGGAGGCACCACAAAGTATTGATAGTTGGGGAGCCAATACTATCAACTTAAATGTTATGTATTTGAGTATTTATTCTGTTGAAATTCAATGATAATGAATGAAGGTTGTATGTTGAGTGTTTGTACTGTATGTATGTGCACACACAGAAAATTTGTTTTTTTGCCATGTTGTGTTCCCCAGGGCCATACACCAAACCAGACACATCAACCAAAGACTCCACCTACCAAACCCTCAAAACGGCCCCTAAAGACTCCACTAAAAAATACATATAGTAGGAGTATGAATAATGGAAAAGACTAATCACAACAAACATACAACTTTAAACAGACTTTCAGTCATCAGTAGGTTTTTTTTTCATCCAGTTGAAACCATATGCTTAACAATCGTTTTGTGTATGAGACCAACTTCAAGTATTGGCTTTTGAACCTGATCAAATCCATAATGCATGCCAGTGATGTTGACTACAAGGATTTTTTCAACATAGAAACAAACACACTAATAAGACGTGTTCTAACTCGTTACCCGAATGTGTGTTTCAACTCAGCAAAAATATAAAAACAGTGAAACAGAGTTTGTTGACAGTTTTCACACTCAGTCACTCACAGACAGCTTTAGTTTCCTGAAGGCCCATTCGAAATGAATTTGCTGTATAGGATAAAGTTCCATTCACACACTTAAGACAAAGTCACCTACTGTATGGTCCCTGAGGTAGTGTTCTTGAGTTCCCTTTGTGCACATATTAGTGCACTAGGTAGACAATAGAGTGTATTTGGGGACACGCCCAGTGCTAGTTAAGTCTGAAGTATAGTTTAGGTCTAAAGTCTCACACCTTGGAGCATAACTTATAGAGCTGCACACGCTGAGGTCACTTCTTCACACAAATCAACAGGATGAGTGTGGTTGCATCGGGCGGGTTTGGAAACCCCTCCAAAAACTATTAAGGGTAGATTTGGTTTTCTCTTTTTTCTAGCGGAAATTTCTTTTTGTGTAGAGGTTACATTTTGTTGCCCTAAATTGTAGACTTGGTACAAAATGTGCTGTCATTTGTAAATGGATTTCTAATTATCACCCATCATCACGGATGAAAACAACAAAGAAAGAAACAAGTAAAACAGCTATCTTGGTAGGTAATTGATTTCTTGTGAGTTGACCAGACAGCTTTCACCTTTTGGAGAACGTGGACTTGTTTTTGTTGTAATCATGCTTATTTGTATTGGTTATACCAGACCTGGGCAAGATAAGGCCCTGGCCGGATCCGGCCCGTTGAGTAATTCTATCCGGCCCGCGATACATCCAAAACTTTTAAAATAATACAAAATAAAAAATACCTGACGAGGTCCGCAGATTACGTTAGTTTATTTACTGCTGCATAGTTATTTATTTTCAAATTAAAAGTCCCGTGGCACTCCCAGTAATAAGTACAGTATCATACTGTCTGTTTAAAATACCTTTAAGTTGAAACAAGTTATTTGCGTTTCTATGATACGTAGGGACCAGCACCACAATCCACGCGCGGAAGTTATCATTTGTACGTACTATACGCAATTGATGGCTAGCGATCTCTGGAAATGAGCCTAAGAAAAGTTGATAACGAAAGCAGGGTATTTAAAAAAAGAATTGACAGGAAAATATTTATTTGTAGATGTCACAGGTAAAGCAACTTGCTTAATATGTTAAGCTAACGTCGCAGTTTTAAAGAGTACAATTTGCAGAGGCACATCCAGAGCGAGCATGCGGCCAAAAAGAAAGAACTGTCACCCAATGCTTAATTCAACTAGTCCAAGCGCAGATGCAGCCTCACTGATGAATATCTTGCAGC
>JACXGI010014121.1:0-19617 GCA_016801175.1 Esox masquinongy | reverse complement strand
TATCATTAAAAGATTGAAAGAATCTGGACAAGGGACAAGCCTGAAAACCAATATTGGATAGCTGTAATCTTCGCACTCTCAGGCGGCAATGCATTCAAATCAGACATGATTCTGTATTGGACTCACTGCATGGGCTCAGGAACACTTCCTCTATGAACACAGAACGTCGCAGCATCCACAAATGCAAGTTACAGTTTTTGCCCCTATTATCTCCACAACTTGTGCCAGTGGAGATAATAGGGGCAGGAAACTCCCCTACCTTTGTCGTTGTGTGGGATAATGTGGCCTTCCACCACTCTGCTGCCGTCACGGCCTGGTTGGCTGCACATCCCAGGATGTCAGTACTATTCCTGCCTCCATACTCCCCCTTCCTTAACCCCATAGAGGAGTGTTTCTCTGTGTGGAGGTGGAAGGTTTATGACTAGCATCCTCATGACCAGATGTCCTTATTGGATGCCATGAATGCAGGGAGTAGAGACATTTCTCCAGAAGACTGCCAGGGTTGGATTAGACATTCCAGAAGATATTTCCCAAGGTGCATCGCCAGAAGAGACATCAGATGTGATGTTGATGAGAACTTGTGGCCGAATGCAGGTGATACGGTGAACTTGTGATTATACGTACTCTAGATGTTGATGTTTGTTTGTTTGTTATGATTGCAGCCCTGGAATTACGTGAATTTGTTTTTGCTTATTTTTCAAAAGTATAATTTTCAATGTACAAAGATATGGAAAACATAAAGGATATTCCTTCAAATTGTTGCATATCTGATTCATTCTTGTTCCGTATACATTAGTACAGTCAATACAGTGAAGTGAGGTGTTTTTCTTATTCTATCATAAAATTCTGATTTATGTGAAAAATCATTTTAAAAACATACAAGATGACAGTTCGTCATTTCTGTAATGATCCCTGTTGTTAGTGTTTTTTAGGTCAGTGTGTTGTGAGTGACTGTGTTTCTGAGAGAGAATTATTGCCAGAGTTATGGTTGAACAAGCTTATTTTGAGACATGTATGAAGTGTTTTGTTGGTTTTAGTGAGTTTTGGGGGTGAGATTAACTGTTTTGCAACGATGCATGTTGGTAATGCACACTGTGAAGCGTTTTGTTATTGTGGTTTCAGTATTGACCGATGCTTGTAAGCAATCAAGAAAAACTGTAAAACTCTACCATGCAAAGAACAAACAACATCTAGAAATGGCAGTGCCTTCTCTGGGCTAAAGCTCATTTACGATGGAAAACTGTCCCGTGGCATGACAAATCAAAAATATTTTTGGGAATAATGGACACTGCATCCTCCAGACAAAAGGAGAGGGACCATCTGGCTTGTTATCAGTGCACAGTTCAAAAGCCAACATCCATGGTGGGATGGGGGTGCATTAGTGCACTTGGCATGGGTGACTTTCACTTCAGTGAAGGTACCATAAATGTTGAATAATATATACCGTTTTTTGAGCAACATATGCTGCCATCCAGACAATGTCTGTTTCATGGAAGGCCTTGCTAATTTCAGCAGGACAATGCCAAACGACATTCTGCACGTATCACAACGGCATGGCTCTGTAATAAAAGAGTCCGGGTGGAAAACTCACCTGCCTGCACTCCAGACCTGTCCCCTTTTGAAAACATTTGGCACATTGTGAAATGACCAATACAGCAAAGGAGACCCGCACTTTGAGGAGCTGCACTCCTATATCAAGCACTTTCCACTTTCAAAAACTACAGCAATTGGTCTCCTCAGTTCCCAAATTCTTACAGAGTATTGTTAAAAGAGGAGTTGATGCAACACAGTGGTAAACATCCCCCTGTCCCAACTGTTTTGAAACGTGTTGCTGGCATCAAATTCAAAATGGGCATGTATTTTTCCAAAAACAATAACATTTCTCAGTTTCAACATTTGATATGTTGTCTTGGTATAATTTTCAAATAAATATAGGGATACATTATTTGCACATCATCAAATATTTGTAGTGTGACAACACAGGCACCTAATTGCTAATAATTATGTGTTTTTATTTAGTTGTATTCTTCTGTAAATTAGTATACTCTTTTTTATTTTGAATTTTTAGTAAATAAGTAAATGAGACAATACATGAAAACTGTCTTCTTAACTTGACCCAACCCACCCCATCCTGAACCCAGACAACAAAAGAGGAAAACCCAAACAAAACATCCTGAACCCCAACCAACAGGAACCCTGGTGTGTATGTAGTAAGCCTATTCAACCCCGCGTAGGACCATGTACTGAGCCTGACTGATATCTGACTCAAATTCCTCTGAAAAGTCATTGCCCAGCCATGCCTCACAGTGCCCAATCAGGCTTCACAGTGTCATTGTCATTACAGGTGTGCAATCTCCAACAGCGTAACATTGATTTATAAACTAAGCTAGTCTAATGGATAAAGTATTGTAGGTAAATTCATAGCGTGGGATTTAATTAATTCATAGATTAACAAAAAAAAGATGGAGGAAGAATTTATGGACATTAAACAATTCTTTGTTGTGCTTTATAAACACACAGCAAATGTACAGCCTGGAAAAAATTAAGAGACCACTCCTCATTTTTCTTAAATCAGAATCTCTACATGTATGGCAGCCATTCCATTCCAGCATATGTTAAATTCCAACACAGGCGCACCTCATTTTACTTAATGAGGTACTGATTAGGTGATTACCTGAACCAAATCTAATTTAATGAGGAAAAGTATAAAAACAACATCTGTGGTCATCACTATCCTCTTGCAATAGAACCAGCTGGATGGCAAAAACTGTGCAAGAAGTACCTCAAATGTAATTTGAATAAAAAAATAACTATTCAGCATGACAAAAGAGTTGAAAAGAAAAGCTTTGAGTGAGGAAAAGAAGGGTACAAGTATGGCTTTACTGGCAGAGGGATACAGTGAGCATCAGGATGCTTTCATCCTGAAAATTTCAAAGACGGTGGTTCATAAGAATAAGGTCAAGCAACAGACATTGGGGACAACAAAGCTACAGACTGGCAGAGGGCGAAAACGACTGTCCACTGACCGAGATGACCGTCAAATCATTCAAATGTCAATGAACAACTGTAGGATGACATCAAGTGACCTACGGAAAGAATGGCAAACAACAGCTTGGGTGAAGTGCATGGCGAGGACGGTTTGAAACAGGTTCCTAAGGGCAGGGCTGAAGTCGTTCAAAGCTAGAAAAAAGCCCTTCATCAATGAGAAGAGCCAGGCTGAAGTTTGCAAAAGACCATGAGGATTGGACCGTAGAGGAATGGAGTAAGGTCATCTTCTCTGACGAGTCAAATTTTCAGCTTTGCCCAACACCTGGTCGTCTAATGGTTAGATGGAGACCTGGAGAGGCCTACGAGCCACAGTGTCTCGCATCCACTGTGAAATTTGGTGGAAGATCTGTGATGATCTGGGGATGCTTCAGAAAGGCTGGAACCGGGCAGATTTGTCTTTGTGAAGGTTATCCTGGAAGAACACCTGCTTCCTTCTGCTCTGACATTGTTCCCCAACTCTGAGAATTGGTTTTTCCAGCAGGACAATGCTCCATGCCACACAGCCAGGTCAATCAAGGTGTGGATGGAGGACCACCAGATCAAGACCCTGTCATGGCCAGCCCAATCTCCAGACCTGAAACCCATTGAAAACCTCTGGAATTTGATCAAGAGGAAGATGGATGGTCACATGCCATCAAACAAAGCCAAGCTACTTGAATGTTTGTGCCAGGAGTGGCAAAAAGTCACCCAACAGTAATGTGACAGACTGGTGGAGAGCATGCCAAGACGCATGAAAGCTGTGATTAAAAATCAGGGTTATTCCACAAAATATTGATTTCTGAACTCTTCCTAAGTTAAAACATTATTTTTTTGTTGAAACATGAATATGAATTTGTTTTCTTTGCATTATTTCAGGTCTGAAAACAATGCATCTTTTTTTTGGTTATTTTGACCAGTTATTTTCTACAAATAAATACTCTAAATGACAATATTTTTATTTGGAATTTGGGAGTAATGTTGTCAGTAGTTTATAGAAAAAAACAAAAATGTTCATTTTACTCAAACACATACCTATGAATAGTAAAACCAGAGAAACTGATAATTTTGCAGTGGTCTCTTAATTTTTTCCAGAGCTGTATGTATGTTGTTTTCACCAAAAGTCTGTAATAACTTTTATATATATTGTTTGCTAAACAAATTATGTTGTTTATTGTTTATAAAAATAATAACTTGAAAACAGTGACCGAGTTAATTAAATCAGTAGCAAACGACATGGGGTTCAACAGCAGTTATAAGTCCCATTCAAAAGCTCCACAGAGCCCAAGCCCCGCCCACAAGCCCGCAGTGCCTGTCTGCAGTTAAACCCTTCTCGAAAAGTCTGAAAAGGGTGTTTTGATTTTGTCGGTGAGTGGCATTAATAAAGAATAACATGGTTGCTGCTGATTCAATATCTCCATGTTAAACTGAACAAAACATGATCTATGTTTTACTAAATAATTGAACAGTAATAAACCAGATTGTCAAAATCTTTGGCATAGCAAAGTAATGAAGAAACTTGCGATGATGCACATGCAAATGGATAGTGATTAAGAGCCAATCAAAACACTTGCACATTTTCTGAATAAATATTTCAGTTACAATAGGCTCCTGTCTAGTCCAATGAGTCACAGTGCTCAGTCAGGATAAGAGCCATGTTCATCCACCTACAAATCCACTTGACCCCCTTGCCTGTCTCCTTGTTGGACGTTGTCAACATCCACTCTAAAGGTTTAGATCTTTCACTGCCTTTGTATATGGTACTTGTTTTTTTATAGGGAAGTACTAGAAATGTCTCTGTACCACTGTGTGGCAGAAAGTGGTTTATCCTCAATCCTGTTGATCAATATAAATATTCAAGGTCCTTCTAAATCTGAACTGAAAATAAACCACTTAATACTTGATCAAGTGGTAGGTAGTAGTTCCCCACATTTCTTGCATGTAGGAGTGACGTGTGAACCATTTTGGTCTGGACATACTGTATGGGGAAATGTGTCATCTGTGCAATATCCTGTACTTTGTTTTCCATAGTCTGTTGCAAGTGGAAGATGGCTTCATGCCAGTCAGTGTTGATGTATTGTAATGTCTAAATCTGTCCTGCAAGTACATTGAACATACTGAGTATAGAAAGTGTAAAAAGAAGAAATAAAATGAACCACATCCTTATGACTTATCAAGAGTCTCTCTGCATCTTTTTACATGGACAAGTCTGAAGGAGGTGTTGTCCTGGTATTGATAATGTGACCAATTTTAAAGAAGCTACAGTAAATAAATGATCATTAGGGATGTTAAATCATATCTGGAGGATTTTTGAACCTCATCTTGGTCAACATCTCCAAGCACACATCAAAGATGTTAGGCTGGGGTTCTGGTTTAGCATGTGCAGAGAGCAGACGCACACTGAGAGGCTCCCAGGCATTAGATCATTGATGTTTGATTTTTGCTTTGCATTCATCTTCACTCCATACCAAACACTTTGATTACTTTGTCTCTTCTTCATTTCAATGTCACAGTTTGAGACACAAACGGTTACTCTGGTTACTCAGACCTCCAGGATCTCTGCTCAACTCTCGTTTTGGAAATTATGTCTCTCATAGCTGTTCAACTGAGGTCTGCTATCGAGAAAGCTTTGGCATCTGCTATTGAGACGGCTCTGGCCCCTTTCTCTTCTGCTCTGGGTGGTATCCGAGTCATTGCTCAGGGCCAGGTCCACCGTATGGATGCCATCCAACACGACCTAAGTGGCTACAGCGACCGCAGAGTGTCCCGACTGACACCTGAGAACTGTTGGGCACCGCTCTCGTTCCTGCTCGACCAAAACAGTACAGAAATAATGATGGTATTCTGTATTCAATCCCTACCTTTTCACAACACAACTGACTGGCTCAAAGGCATTAAGAAAAGAAAGTGGTTCATTTCCATGAAGTGGTCAGTAATAAGGTACAACACATTTGTGCACCCAATCATGCTACGGTGCTCGGAGATTCAATTTTTTTATTCAAGCTTTATTTTGCCCCCATTATTCTTTCCACAAGCACTGGTTAGAAGAAAAATAACTCCCTTGAGCAAGTGAGGTTACCTTTGGTGGGGATATGTTTCCCGGTTTCAGGGTATTTGAAGGATCTACAATCTGGAGCATTTGCAGAAATTGTGGATTTCATTAGAGGCTCAAAATGGAACTTTTTTCTGAAACTTGTCAGTCTATTCTTGTTCTGAGAAATAAAGGCTACTCCATGTGAGAAATTACCAAGTGTCAGGTCCTGGCTGGGGTACCTCTATGCATCTCTATGTGCCTGGAGGCCACAGTCAGGGCTTGACCGCAGAGGTTCCTCTAGGCATCTCTGTGCTCCTCTTTTGATTGTCCCCAGAGGCAGCTGCCCGGTGTTGCCTCCAATTGGGGACCCAATTTACAGATGTCGCTCATCTAATTACATCGTTTTCTTTCTGCGGTAAGATCAGGTAGATTGCGTCGGCATGCTGTAAATTGCGTCAAGCTGTGATTGCACTATTCGAAAGCATGAGGAAGCTAGAATTCTGAAAATGCTATTATTTCGTGAAAATCGTTTTCTGAACGGTAGTTGCACATATTTACAATGTTCCTAACATTACAGCTCCTAACATAAGTTTAATTTAAAAACAAAATGTTTCCAGTTGAGTCTTCATCACTGATATAATTACAATGCTTTTATAGAGAAACACTAATAGCTACACAGAAATAAATACTATTTGTTTAAACACTTAAGAAATAATATAATACAAAGCACTATTTGCTTACATCATAGTTTTGAAGTAGAATATGGTAGAACGCATCTTGTGACAATTCGTGAATTGACTTTAAAACCTGCAGTAGGTTAACATGTATACTCTCCTAATTGGTCACACTACCTGAATAAAGCTTGAGAATGAGAGGTCAGGTGTTTGAGAAACAAATTATTATATTCTTATATTATGGCTTTTCTCTGTTGACTTGGGCAAACTCTAAAACCAAGCACAAACTATAAAATCAAAAATATGATACGTCAACAGAAACTATATTTTACTGAAAATGATTTTGACATATAACCAAATAGAGGATATACACTAATCTAGAACCGCAACACCTTTCAGTCCCCAGTATCTGTGTGGTTGTCACGGTAGTGTAGTGGCGGAGAGGAAGAACCAGGCGCAGGCAGAGTTGCATTCGATGTAATATTTAATAGAAATAAACACAGAGTACTTGAAACAAACTGAAAGAAAACAAAGGCTTAAACAAAACGACACTCACCACAGACATGCAACATACAGAGATAAGCAACAATGACCGACAAGCGAAGGGATTAGAGGAGCAACATTTAAACACATACTGATGACTGAATTGGGACCTGGTGTGAGTGATGATTAGAAACAAGACACAAAACAAGTCCGGGATGTGTTTGAGGATGAAAGGAAACCGGGATCCTCACCGTACCGTGACAGTGGTTTAGCTTCGTTAGCACTCAATAGTCTAAAAAAGAATGAATTACAGGATTTGTTTGTGAAATGAATTTGAGGAATACAATAATGTGTTTGTATTTTTGGGTTTTATAAAACAATAACTTAAAAAGAACACACACTATAGCATTTTCATACTTCTATTAGGCTCTAAAAAACAAATGAAATTAAAATACACCACATGTAAATTCTTCAGAATGAATCCAATATTGTTGTTATTATTTTGAACTTATTTTGATGATGTTCACAGGAGGATGCTAAGGAGGTGCTATCTTGATGCATGGAGGTGCCGACATGAATGGCTTTAATTTAATGAGCACTGACACGAGCTGCCCAGCTTTCATAAAACCCAGTGCCACGACTGACTCAATGTTGCTACTTCTATAGGTTTTTGCACAGCAAATTATTAAACAACAACATAATAGCATACATAGTACAGACTATATAAAGTAGACATTTTCAAAGACAACAAATAACTAAATTGCATGAAGTGTAGGCCTATACAGTTGTGCTCAAATGTTTGCATACCCTTGGGGAATTGGTTATATATGTACCATTTGTAAAGAAAACATGAGTGAGCAGGCAAAACATGTCTTTTATTTCTCATGGGATTCACATTCAACTGTAGGTCATAACAGAACGACACAATCATAAAACAAAACATGGCAACAAAGACAAAAATGAACTGTCCCTTGTTCAAAACTCTGCATACCCTCAGTTCTTAATGCTGTGTATTGCCCTGTTTAGCATCAATGGCAGTGTGCAGTCTTCTGTAATAGTTCTCTATGAGGCCCTGAATTATTGCAGGTGGTATAGCTGCCCATTTGTCTAGGCAAAATGCCTCCAGGTCATGCAAAATCTTTGGTTGTCTTGCATCTCCCCAGTGTGTCTCGATGATATTAAGGTGTCAACTTGACCTTGAGCCTAGGGTCATTGTTGTGTTGGAAAGTCCAAGAGCGTCCCATGCACAGCATTCGTGCAGAAGAATGCAAATTGTCTGCCAGTATTATCTGATAACATGCTGCATCTTGCCATAAATTTTCACAAGATTCCCTGTGCCCTTCAGAGCTCACACCCCCCCAAAACATCAGTGAGCCACCACCATGCTTCACCGTGGGGATGGTGTTCTGTTTACTATAGGCCTTGTTTACCCCTCTCCAAACATAACGCTTATGGTTGTGACCATACAGCTCTTTTTTGTTCTTGTCACTCCAAATTACAGTGTGCCAGGAGCTGTGAGGCATGTCAAGGTGTTGTCGGGCATATTGTAACTGGGCTTTTTGTGGCATTGGCACAGTAAAGGCTTCGACCATGCAGCTCATTTTTGTTAAAGTATCATTGTATTGTGCTCCTTGAAACAACCACACCGTCTTTCTCACGCAGCCTGTATTTCTCCTGAGGTTACCAATGGGTTTTTCTTTGTATCCCGAACAATTCTTCCAGCAGTTTTGGCTGAAATCTTTCTTGGTCTACCTGACCTTGGCTTGGTATTGGTATCAAGAGATCCCCGAATGATTGAACAGTACTGACTGGCATTTACAAGGCTTTGGATATCTTTTTGTATCCTTTTCCATCTTTATAAAGTTCCATGACCTTGTTACACAGGTCTTTTGACTTTTCTGCTCCCCATGGCTCAGTATCTAGCCTGCTCAGTGCATCCACGTGAGAGCTAACAAACTCATTGACTATTTATACACAGACACTAATTGCAATTTTAAAAGCCACAGGTGTGGGAAATTCACCTTTAAATGCATGTATGTAAACTTTTGATCAGGACCATTTGGAAGGGTTTAAGAATTACAGCTCTTTAACAGGTACCCCACTCTTTTTCAAGGGACCAAAAGTAATTGGACAATTGACTGAAAAGCTGTTTAATGAACAGATGTGAGCTATTCCTTCATTATTTCTTCATCAGTTAAGCCGGTAAAAGGTCTGGAGTTGATTCCAGGTGTGGCATTCGCAATTGGAAGCTGTGGCTGAGAACCCACAAAATGCAGTCAAAAGAGCTCTCAATTTAAGTGAAACAGGCCATTATTAGCCAGCAAAAAAAAAATAGAAATCCATCAGAGAGATAGCAGGAACATTAGGAGTGGCCAAATCAACAGTTTGGTACATTCTGAGGAAAAAGAACACACTGGTAACTCTTCAACACAAAAGTCCTGGACGCACACGGAATACAACAGTGGTGGGATAGGTAGGTAGGATCCTTTCCATGGTAAAAATAAACCCCTTCTCATCATCCAGCCAAGTGAAGAACACTCTCCAGGAGGTAGGCATATCATTATCCAAGTCTACCATAAAGAGAAGACTTCACAAGAGCAAACACAGAGGGTTCGCCACAAGGTGCAAACCATTCATATGCCCCAAGAATAGAAATGCCAGATTATTATGCCAAAAAACATCTAAAAAGGTGAGCCCAGTTCTGGAACAGCATTCTTTGGACAGATGAAACTTAGATCAACCTGTACCAGAATGATGGGAAGAAAAAAGTATGGAGAAGGCTTGGAACGGCTCATGATCCGAAGCATACCACAGCATCTCTAAAACATGACGGAGGCAGTGTGATGGCATGGGCTTCCAATGGCACTGGGCCACTAGTATTTATTAATGATGTGACAGAAGACAGAAGCACCCATATGAATTCTGAAGTGTATAGGGATATATTATCTGCTCAGATTCAGCCAAATTCAGCAAAGTTGATTGGACGGCACTTCACTTTACAGATGGACAATGACCCAAAACATACTGCGAAAGCAACCAAGGAGTTTTTTTAAACCTCTTGGATGTAACTAGAACCTTAGAATGGTTCCCCCTATTATATATGCTGCGGTAGTTGCGGATCTCCCCATTCCGGCAGAGTACAACATCTCTGGTCTAGGTCTTACTAACTTTTATGGGCATACAGAGTTTTATGACCCCTCCCCCCTCCGCTCCCCAGTGTGTGAGCGCAGCTCGTGCTGGCACAGCTGCCATTGGTAAACAAAAGAGCTGTCCGACGAACAGAGTCGAAAGTTTAATTCAGAATGAAGCCAGACAATCCATCGATCATAAGGACATGTATTTTGGATGCCTGGGACTTACCTTTATCGCTCCAGAAATCAGAGAGGTGACAACTTTATTGGAAAGTGGAACACTTAATAAATGGCTCTTGACACCACTTACTAAAATAGCTACCCAGATCTAGCACTTATGTCTATCAATCCCCACATTTTTTCTGATAATGTTGACATGTTTGGGAAACCATAGGATGTGTGTATAGCAGCATTTATCAATATTTGAGTTTTAGCCTCTCCATGAAACAATAGAAAAATTTAAAATGTTTTATTTTGTTGTGTGTTCCTTTTTTCTTCCAATCTATATTCTGATGAATTCCTCATAATCTCCCATGTGTATTTTATACAGAATACCTTCACTGTGCATGTCCTGACAACATATGTGCACATAAATTGCAGTTAATGGGCAATGGCAGTATAGGCGTGAATCTCAATTTCTTCATTACACTCAAGAGGTTTTTTAAGGCAAAGAAGTGGAATTTCCGCAATGGCTGAGTGAATCACCTGATCTCATCCCGATCGAGCATGTGTGTCACATGCTGTAGACAAAATGTGCTGAAGGACCCACGAACAAACAAGAACTGAAGATCGCTGCAGGTAAGGCCTGGCAAAGCATTAGAAAGGAGGAAATGCAGTGTTTGGTGTGTGGTAGAAATGTTCTTATCCCATAGTATAATGAAATCATGTTGCTTATTCTAAGTATAATCTAGTAATTTAGTGGCCATTGTGTGTTTTGGCTGTACTCCTACAGGATGTGCCTACAACAGATAGCTATAGATATGACTATCTTCTCAAAGGCTGTAAACATTCTCAAAGGCTGTAACATCTTATCTTTCTAAGCCGAAGTTCGCAGAGAAGCTGGTGAGACATGAAGACTAAACATGCATAGGAGGGGGACACAGTGGGCTGTACTAAATGTATATACAGGTGCTGGTCATATTCTAATTATATCATCAAAAAGTTGATTTATTTTAAAAAGTGAAACCTGTATAATGTATACATTCATTCCACACAGACTGATATATTTCAAGTGTTTATTCCTTTTAATTTTGATGATTATGACTGACAACTAATGAAAACCCCAAATTCAGTATCTCCAAAAATTAGAATATTGTGAAAAGGTTCAATATTGAAGACTCCTGGTGCCACACTCTAATCAGCTAATTAACTCAAAACACCTGCAATGGCCTTTAAATGGTCTCTCAGTCTAGTTCTGTAGGCTACACAATCATGGGGAAGACTGCTGACTTGACAGCTGTCCAAAAGACGACCATTGACACCTTGCACAAAGAGGGCAAGACACAAAAGGCTGGCTGTTCACAAAGCTCTGTGTCCAAGCACATTAATAGAGAGGCGAAGGGAAGGAAAATATGTGGTAGGAAAAAGCGTACAAGCAATAGGGATAACCGCACCCTGGAGAGGATTGTGAAACAAAACCCATTCAAAAATGTGGGGGAGATTCACAAAGAGTGGACTGCAGCTGGAGTCAGTGCTTCAAGAACCACCACGCACAGATGTATGCAAGACATGGGTTTCAGGTTGTCGCATTCCTTGTGTCAAGCCACTCTTGAACAAGACACAGCGTCAGAAGCGTCTCACCTGGGCTAAAGACAAAAAGGACTGGACTGCTGCTGAGTGGTCCAAAGTTATGTTCTCTGATGAAAGTAAATTTTGCATTTCCTTTGGAAATCAAGGTCCCAGAGTCTGGAGGAAGAGAGGAGAGGCACAGCATCCACGTTGCTTGAAGTCCAGTGTAAAGCTTCCACAGTCAGTGATGGTTTGGGGTGCCATGTCATCTGCTGGTGTTGGTCCACTGTGTTTTCTGAGGTCCAAGGTCAACGCAGCCGTCTACCAGGAAGTTTTTGAGCACTTCATGCTTCCTGCTGCTGACCAACTTTATGGAGATGCAGATTTCATTTTCCAACAGGACTTGGCACATGCACACAGTGCCAAAGCTACCAGTACCTGGTATAAGGACCATGGTATCCCTGTTCTTAATTGGCCAGCAAACTCGCCTGACCTTAACCCTATAGAAAATCTATGGGGTATTGTGAAGAGGAAGATGCGATACGCCAGAACCAACAATGCAGAAGAGCTGAAGGCCACTATCAGAGCAACCTGGGCTCTCATAACACCCGAGCAGTGCCACAGACTGATCGACTCCATGCCACGCCGCATTGCAGCAGTAATTCAGGCAAAAGGAGCCCCAACTAAGTATTGAGTGCTGTACATGCTCATACTTTTTATGTTCATACTTTTCAGTTGGCCAACATTTCTAAAAATCCTTTTTTCTAATTTTCGGAGATACTGAATTTGGGATTTTCATTAGTTGTCATCACAATTAATCATTACAATTAAATGAAATAAACATTTGAAATATATCAGTCTGTGTGTAATGAATGAATATAATATCCAAATTTCACTTTTTGAATGGAATTACTGAAATAAATCAACTTTTGATGATATTCTAATTATATGACCAGCACCTGTAGGCCTGAGCTGAACCTTCAACTGAGTATTCTTGAACTGACTCTGCCGAGAGTTAACTACTCCAGGGTTATAAATCTTGAATGAAGATTTACTTGTGAAAAGTATCTACAGTCTCTTTGCCTTTCCCATTAGTGATTTCCACAACAGGTGATGTCCTTGCGTTCCTTGGGTTCTAGACCAAGTATTAAAAATTACAATTTTATTTATGATTGTGTTAATTCGTCCAATTTCATTTGGTTGCAATTCCTAAATTTTTCATACAATATTTTTGTTCAATCCCTTGAATTAAAGCTGAAAGTCGGCACTTCAATTGCATCCCAGTTGTTTGATTTCAAATCCATTGTGGTGGCATACAGAGCCAAAATTATGAAAATTGTGTCAGCATCCAAATATTTCCGGACCTAACTGTTAATCACACATCGGGTCTCGATGGACGAAATACAATAAAGATCAGCATTTTTATTGAATATTGTGTAATTCTTTGAGAACAAAATGACGTAAAAACCGTCAGTGGAAACCAAAATCACCAACTGATTGAGGGCAAGATGCAAACCCACACCGAAAATCAAAGAAACAATTGAAATCATAAGCTGTTCCTTACTTGCGTGAATTTTAACATGGCAACTCATATTGTGACTCAGTAGTGTGTTTGGCCCCTACATGCTTGTATGCACTCCTGACAACGTCTGGACATGCTCCTGATGAGACGGTGGATGCTGTCCTGGTGGATCTACACCCAGACCTGGATCAGGGCATCAGTGAGCTCCTGGACAGTCTGTGGTGCTACTTGGCAGCGTCAGATGCACCGATGCATAATGTCCCAGAGGTTCTCAACTGGATTCAGGTCTGGGGAAAGTGAGGGCCAGTCAATGGCATCAATGCCTTCGTCACCCAGGAACTGCCTACAAACTTCAGCCACATGAGGCCGGGCATTGTCCTGCACCAGGCAGAACCCAGGGCCTACTTCACCAGCATAAGGTCCGACTGTGGGTCTGAGGATTTCATCCTGGTACCTAACAGCAGTCAGGGTACCGTTGGCTAGCATGTGTAGGTCTGTGCGACCCTCCAAGGACCACCACGGCGTCTCTAGACTCTTTCACTTCTGTCACATGCTCAGTGTGAACCTACTCTCATCTGTGAAGAGAACAGTGCGCTGGTGGCGGACCTGCCAATTCTGGTGTTCTCTGGCTTATGCCAATCGAGATGCACGGTGCAGGGCTGTGCGCACAGGTCCCACTAGAGGACGTCGGGCCCTCATGCCACCCTCATGGAGCATGTTTCTGACAGTTTGGTCAGAAACATGCACACCAGTAGCCCGCTTGAGATCATTTTGTAGGGATCTGGCAGTGCTCCTCCTGTTCCTCCTCGCACAAATGAGCAGATACTGGTCCTCCTGCTGGGTTGATTCTTTCTATGAGCCTGTCCAGTGCTCCTGGTGTAACAGCCTGTCTCCTGGTATCTCCTCCATGCTCTTGAAACTGCACTGGGAGACAGCAAACCTTCTTGCAATCGCACATATGGATGTGCCATCCTGGCGGAGCTGGACTGCCTGTGCAGCCTGAATCGGCTGCAGGTACAGTGACAAGGACAAAACGCAAAAATAGAGAAGAATCAGACAGGAAGTATAAGGAGAGAACAATTGTCTTTAGCCACCACCTTCAAAACCATTCCTTTTGGGGGTTTTCTTGCTGTTGCCTCTCCGGTACACCTGTTGTCACTTTCATTTGCAGCAAAACAGGTGACATTGATTCACAATCGTTTATGCTTCCTAACTGGACAGACCGATATCCCTGAATTTTCAAGGAAAGGTTAGCATTGTTTGATCCTGGGGCCTTTTTCAGATTATCTAGCCTAATCCTGGACGGAAGAGACAATGTCTTTAGGCATTAATACAGTTTTGAGAGTTTACAATTTTTTGAAAGATAGCCTCTCCCGGCTACAATGAAAGTGAACAGGGGCAAAGGATATAGCGTGCAAAATTATATGACATTTGGTTTTCCAAAACTGGAAAGGCCACAGTGTATTGATATAGGTCTCCATATGTTCTCCTAAAAAAAACTGGGCCAAAACAAGCATTGTATCAATGGTTATGTTCTACGTGAAACCAAACTATTTTTTTCATAAAAAATGCACTACCTCACAAAATCTGTAAACTTCCGCACTCGAGCTAACAGCATGGCGCTGTTTCAAAACTGAGCTGAACTATGGTGCTGACCACATTGGAGTTTACTAGCTGGCAACAAGCACAATTTACGGTATTTATCAAAATGTTTGGAGAATGTGCAGTCCCCTATTGCGTTAATAAAATGAAATCTAGCTAATTGTCTAAAAGACAGGCCATCATTCTGGAATGTTATTAGTCAGGGAAAATAACTGACATGGCCTTCCCAACAGTATCAATATCGTGCCAATGCTCCGTAGTAGTAATAATTTCAGTACCTCCCCATACTATTCATGAAGAACGGGACTTATGACAGAATTATCCAAATAGCTATTTCAGTACATGCCTACTTACAGAATTGAGCGTTGTCCGTTTGGTCCCTCCAGCCTCTGCATCTTCCAGTTTCTTTGGGGACATGTATAGTTTCCAAAACTGCCTGGTTGGTAAGAGCTTGAAAGTCAATGCCATCTGTTGCACATGCTGGAACCGATTCAGCCTCATCCACATCAAGGTTCTAGATGTCATTAATTAAGTAGCAATAAATTCAACTCCTAACGGGAGCTACAGTGTAGTAAACAAAGCCGGTTGCCGGATAAATCCTCATTGCAGACAGATTTGCATCGGTTTACCAGCAGCTAATAGAACTTGTTGGCACTTTTGTTTGAGATAGTAGTCTATACTAGCTAACATGAGCTACAGCTCTGTAAACAAAAAAGCCGGTTAAGGATACAGCCTCCTCACTGTAAGATTCATCCGCGTGGCAGTTGCTTCTCCGTTTCCCAGAAAGAAAATAAAACATTGATAACCATTGAAACAATGTTTGTTTTGACACTAATTGTCTTCGGAGACCTATATCAATATACCCTGGCCTTCCCGTTTTGGAAAACCAAATGTATCATCTAAATTCGCACACGCTATATCCGTTGCCCCGTTCACTTTCATTGTAGCCGGGAGGGGCTTCCATTTAAAAAATCGAGTACTCGCTAAACTATATACCAAAAAATACTGTCTCCACAATCCCGGATTAGGCTATTAGGCCAGACCTGGGAAAGATAAGGCCCCCGGGCCGGATCCGGCCCGTTGAGTAATTCTATCCGGCCCGCGATACATCCAAAACTTTTAAAATAATACAAAATAAAAAATACCTGACGAGATCCGCAGATTACGTTAGTTTATTTACTGCTGCATATTTATTTATTTTCAAATTAAAAGTCCCGTGGCACTCCCAGTAATAAGTACAGCAGTATCATACTGTGTTTAAAATACCTTTAAGTTGAAACAAGGTATTTGCGTTGCTATGATACGTAGGAACCAGCACCACAATCCACGAGTTATCATTTGTACGTACTATACGCAATGGCTAGCGATCTCCGGAAATGAGCCTAAGAAAAGTTTATAACGAAAGCAGGGTATTTAAAAAAGTTGACAGGAAAATATTTATTGGTAGATGTCACAGGTGAAGCAACTAGCTTAATATGTTAAGCTAACGTCGCAGTTTTTAAAGAGTACAATTTGCAGAGGCACTTCCAGAGCGAGCATGCGGAGAAACACAAAAACTGTCACCCGATGCTTAATTCAACAAGTCCAAGCGCAGATGCAGCTTCACTAATGAATATCTTGCAGCAGTACCGCACACTGCTTCAACAGTACCACACCATGCTTCTACAGAAATGACTCCTGACCTCACCTCACTTGTCAACGTCCATACGAGGCTCTCCTGTTCATATTTAGTGAGTCGCCCTAAAAGTTGATTTCTTGGTACTGGGCTGCTGGAATAGCTGTCGTTAAAATCACGTAGTACAAAAAAATATACTGTATGAAGTTAGACGACGGCAATTTTACCGACATTTGCTTTGAGTGAAAATCTTAAGTGATTTCATAGACTTATGGCTGCCCTAATAACTAGTGTACCTATATTACTTTTATACACTATACCTTATGTAATAAACTTACTCTGTTGAGTTGAAAGTTAAGTTTTAAGGCAAATATGTGTTCCAACATTTCTGTTGAGTAATACCCCAAAAAGGGATTTTTTAGGCCTTTGTGTGCCGTAATAACAGTTGTTAACAGAAAATAATGCAAAAAAAACATTAAAGTAAATTTACTTTGATTATGAAAACGGTGTTGCATGGAAAATAAATATGCATAAATATAATATGCAAGTTAACAGAGTTAGCTATGTTGTGTGTTTTTTAGGCATGTTGGTTAAAAAAGTAATCCGGCCCACGATGCACTCTAGCATTTTCAGTGTGGCCCCCCCAGTGAAAAATATTGCCCACCCCTGGGCTAGATAATCCGAAAAAAGGCCCCAGAATCAAATGATTACATGTTCCCTTAACTTTTTTGAGCAGTGTATTTTATGTTTGGGTCAATGCAATTTTCTGGCAAAGCCTCATTATAATGGTTATTTGTTCATTGTTATTGTACATCTGGCTAATCTTAGCCTTTTTTTGCCCATTTTGAGACTTTTGGGAAACAGTGTTATGTAAAATGATACCACTATAGCACCAAAATAAAATTTTTTGACTGGTCTTGTGATTTGGAACCTGGCCAATGAACATTCACATTGGTGGAAACATAAATAGGACACTGAGGAAAGATTTTAATTAGGCACTGATAATAATGTTAAGTTTCAATAGATGTATGGGGATTATTTACACACCTGAAATAGTTGCTTATTTATTTTTCTGACATTAAAGTAATGGTCCTACCATCTCTTATAGTTTTAGTTATGGCAGTAGCCCAGATGGAAAATAGGTAAATGGTTTTAAATTTGTTGCGAATTATTTGTGATGATTTTATACATCTGAAACGGTTGTTTATTTTTCTGACATTTAAGTAATGGTCTCACCATCTCTAATGGTTGAGTATTATTTTAGTATGGCAGTAGCTCAGATGTTAGAGCCCAGGAGAATAGGTAAACTGATAGTGTTTTGTCTTCTCTTTTCTCCTATAAGGATGGTGTTGCAGACCTCTAACTCAATGCATGGAGACGATTTGGGAACAATAATGTGAAGTGAGACCTCCTGCACCGTTTCCCTTCGGCACTTTCTGAGTCCTAGAACCTGATTTGTGGCTGTTACGAACCCTGTGGCTCTAGTAGTCTAGGGTGGATGGTACAGAGACCCGTAACATAAAACTCATGCAAATTAGTATAGTGTAAATGAACAGTGAGAACAAACGACACAGACAACCAAAGCTACCGTCAAACATAAACGTTTATTATAAACACACAGTAAAGGGGGAAGGGAAAAGGGGCTGAGCTGAACCCAAGAAATGAAATAATGTAGTCAAAACACCCCTAAACTGAACTTGCCTGCCTCAAGAACCGCTTAGCTGACTACTAACCAATACAAAAATAGAGTGGGTGGTCCGCTCAGTTCTAACTAGTGTTTTTAGACAAAGTTTTCCTACGGGTTGTGTATGCCCAAGGGCGACTTGCTAAAAAAAAAACTTTTCCCAGGGACACAGGGACAAACAAAAACATACAGGTTGAACAAGGACTAAATAGCACACAGCAAACAATTGACTAGACAACACCAAACAAAACACCACAGCAATACATACTCACATGAAACAGGACGAAGTGAGATGTATGTGCTAAACTAAGTGATGTATGTATGAGCAAAGTGTCTGTCTAGCTATCAAAAAAGGTATGTATCTCAAGAATGTCTATGTCCATGTGGGGTAAATCAAAAGAGTCTCTCTGGGAGAACCAACTGACTGGGTTTTTATCAAGGGATGTGTGATGTGATTGGGTAATGGAAAAAAGGAATTAGGAGGGTTGTCCACTGATTGGTCCACCTCAGCATTCAGGCGCTGCACTCATGACTGCCAGGTGGGAAACACCAACGCGCATAATCTGGAACATATGGGACACCTGGGGAAAAGTCAGGAGGGGAAAAAACACAAATGCTCATACAGGGTACCTGCATGCGTAACAGTGGCATATGAAGGACGTTTCACTGGGGAGATGTGATGTGTGAGTATGGTGAGGGCGTAAAAAGGGGAGGTAAAATGAAGGAAAACCAAAACCAGGAATAACAATCAAAAGGTATCTTGTTTACTGAGGCAATAGTTGTACAGATCTGCACCTCACGGTAGTAACAACAAACAATAATCCGTGAGGTGCAGTGGTCAAACACTTAAATAAACAACTAATTAGTGATGGGGAACAGGTACGTCCTCAGGGAGCGCTGCTGCATCAGTCTCCAGGCAGTGGTTAGTACGCTGGCAAGGAAGAGCGTCGGAGTGGAGGGAGAGCCGCCGTGCCACGTGGAGCAGACGTTACTGGAGAAGGTGGAAGGCCTGATCTCCTTGTTATGTCTGGATCACTTCTCCAATCAACGGTGGGAGGCATGATCTCCTTGTTATGTCTGGATCACGTCTCCAATCAACGGTGGAAGGCCTGATCTCCTT
>JACXGI010014120.1:0-19617 GCA_016801175.1 Esox masquinongy | reverse complement strand
CCTCTGAATCATTCAGATGTTCATTGGCAAACTTTAGACGGGCCTGGACATGTGCTTTCTTGAGCAGGGGGACATTGTGGGCGCTGCAGGATTTCAGTCCTTCACGGTGTAGTGTGTTACCAATTGTTTTCTTGGTGACTATGGTCCCAGCTGCTTTGAGATCATTGACAAGATCCTCCCGTGTGGTTCTGGGCTGATTCCACACCGTTCTCATGATCATTGCAACTCCACAAGGTGAGATCTTGCATGGAGCCCCAGACCGAGGGAGATTGACAGTTCTTTTGTGTTTCTTCCATTTGCGAATAATCGCACCAACTGCTGTCACCTTCTCACCAAGCTGCTTGGCAATGGTCTTAAAGCCCATTCCAGCCTTGTGTAGGTCTACAATCTTGTCCCTGACATCCTTGGACAGCTCTTTGGTCTTGGCCATGGTGGAGAGTTTGGAATTTGATTGATTGATTGCTTCTCTTAAAGGGAGTGCTCCTAATCTCAGCTTGTTACCTGTATAAAAGACACCTGGGAGCCAGAAATCTTTCTGATTGTGTGATGTTCCAAAAAGGGAGACCCAAACGCAGGCGGAGAGAAACCAGAGGTATTTTAATACAGCACAGCTCTTGGATCAAAAGTGAAAACAGCGAAAAATGCCTCAAAACGACAAGAGAAAATAACACAGCAAGTCTATTCTGATGTGACGCAGCACATAGGTAACGGAACGTACAACAAATCAACATAGGACACCGAACCCAGAACTGAAGGAGCATATATATACAAATAACGAATAATGGGTGTCAGGTGTGTGCTGCATGATCCAAAACAAAACAAAAACCAGACATGGAGCAAACGGGACGGTGGCAGCTAGTAGGCCGGTGACGTCGACCTACTGAAGCGTGTCACCCTAGGGAGGGGTGTAGAGGAAGATGGAGTCATCACAGATTGAGAGGGGATGAAACACTTATTTCACTCATTAAAATGCAAATCAATTTATAACATTTTTGACATGCAGTTTTCTAGATTTTTTGTTGTTATTCTGTCTCTCACTGTTCAAATAAACCTACCATTAAAATTATAGACTGATCATTTATTTGTCAGTGGGCAAACATACGAAATCAGCAGGGGATCAAATCATTTTTTCCCTCACTGTAGATGGTCAGCAATTTCCTAGCAAACCGTTCCAACCAGATTACACAACGTGGTCAGCAGTTCGTAAATTTTACCAATTGGCCTTAGCTTCAGGAAAACACCTAAAGGACCAAGCCTTGGCTATTGACAGGTCTGACTTCTATGCCCTTCATGCATTCAACTGTGCACTGGATGAGGAATGCAGTCAGCACCTATCCCTGATAAAGTCAAGGAATGTACGACTTGAGATGAGGTTCAGACAACCACTGCCCCACACAATAAATTTGGTTGTTTATGAAATTTTTGACTCCATTATCGAAGTGTAACACCGGAGACAAGTCATGGTTGACTATTATTAGGAAACAATAACCAAACGGCATGGAAATGAATACCGCAGAGTTGACCGGTGTGGTGAACCAATTTTCATCTAGGACTCATTTCTATAGCATGTGACCAACAACCTAGTGGACCAGTCTGAGATGTTGCATCAATGATGATTGTTAATACACATCTGAGCAATCATCCCAGGGAGCATTGGCTGGCTATTTACATCACAGACGATGGTGTTGGAAGGTTTTATCACAGTTTTGGAAACCCCCCAGATGTTATGTATTTTCCCAAGTCAATCAGTGCATTTCTGCAAACCTGTGAGAATGTGGAATACAGTTCAAAACAAGTCCAGGACATGATTTCATTGTGTGTTCTTTCTCTATCTAATGACAAGAGGTCTGAGTTATAAAGATGCTGTCTTTTTATACTGATGATTTACAAAAAAATAATGTGCAAGTCTCAAAGTTTGTATCTAAGATGTATCAGAGTAAGCGTGATAAGCAGATGTTTAATTGCAGGCAACATGCTCAATCTTGTGAACTGTTTAATTTGTGTCATGGATGCTGAAGAAATAGAGATGTAAAAGTAAATCATGTTTATGTCTGCTTTATTATTCAAAAATAAAACCAGTCGTAAAACCACATTAATGTTTACATAGTATTTTTCATACAATAATTATTCAAGGTTAAACGTACACTTTGACAATGAATCACAAATGATTAATAAAAAACAATAAAAATACATTAAAAGGGAGGCCATTTTGGTACATAGTTCTCATTCTCCTTGATGTTAAACTTGTAAGGAAAGTAGCCTTTTTTCGAATCCTTAAAACCCATAGCACGTGGCAAAGCCGCCAGCTTCATCGGTAGGAAGCAATGCCTATCAATGTATCTCTGATTGAATGTCCTGTCCGTAAAAAGCCTGCTACCATTAGCAATAAGTGTCGTGCCAATACCATTGTTAGCAAGGTACTGCATCAAGATGTAACCATCAAAACCTTTTGAATTGTGTTCCATAAAGGTGTAGTCAGTATATTTCGGCTGTTTAAACTTTTGGAAAAAAGCCACGACACAACCATCTCCAGCCGAACACCACGTCTCGTTATCAAAGCTTATGGTGCACACAAAATTGGCAGTGTGTATACTGTTTACAGGATTGTCTCAACATCATAAAATATGTAGCACTTACTGGGGTCCTCGGTTTTAGAGGGTTTTATGAAACACTGATGATTCATTTCAACATTCAGATCCACGTTACAATTGGGACATATGTTAGCCGTGCACTTGTGCGCTTTATAGTTGGTAATACTAACGGTATATTGATACCCACAATCGACACAGTATTTCTTATGGTAACACCTGCTAACCCAACGACCCGCAAAATTGTGGAACTTTAAGCCTTTATGTTGGTGGTAACAAAAGTCAGAATAATATATCTGCTTACAGTCCAGGCACTGCTTTGTGTTACAAGGTTGGGTATGACAATCTGTATGAAGGCAAACACTACAGCTGTGTTTACAACTGTGATCACCACGGGTGTTAAAACCTGTATAACACCACTCACAGACATATGACACGCCCAGAAAACCTTTCAGGTTCATGATGATATAGAAATGGTTGTCGTGTAAGTACATAAAGACGAGTAAAGGGTGGGGGTCCTTGCTGTTTTGAAACTTGGTAAAGTGACCATCCCGTGTTCAATGAAAGACAACAATTTTAGATCCTGTCATTTCTTCAAACCGAACAATATCTGTGAATGTCACACAATCATCTAACTCTAAACCAGCTCCCGCATGTAGCTCACGACCATTAACCAGGGCCTCAGCATATGTGTACAGTGGGCTCAACATACCCATCAAACAAATGGAAAAACATGCAGAATCACCATTCAACCACATATCAATGTTTTAGTTTTTTATTGATAATCTGATCTATCAATAGTGTTTGAGCTTTACGCCGTAGGGCACCACCCTCACGGTTGTTGACAATTTGTACCACCAGCTCTAGTGATTCATCAATCAAAATCTCGGCATTACTCTGCATAACACTTTCAAGTAAATGACCAAACGTGTGTTCATTATATTAATCTGCTCTCATGGTCACATGTAAGGGGGATATCAGAGATTCACCAATCAAGTCAATCTGCAGGCGATCTCCAGGCCTGTGTACAAAGTCTGAAGCTAAATCAAAGTATCCAAGCCTTCCATAATGAGTGCATAGGATGCGTCAAAATCACCAATTTCACCAGTATTTTGGAAATTTATCAACTGTCGTAATTCAACGTTGTCAAACTCATTACGTTGTGTTACTCTAACATCATCACAACCACATTGTGCTAAAGATCTGAACCTTTCGAAATCATCTGGGTCGTTGCAATTTTGTGTCAGAGAGTTTGTGGCGGAGTCAACTAGATCATGTAAAAAATGGGGGCTACTAATCTCGGTTAACAAACCTTGCATCTGTGGATTAATGTCTGTATCACTGTGTAACAAAGTATTGGCCGGTTCATTTGTATTTTGGGATGTGGTCTGTTGATTATGTGTAGATTTTGATGGTTGTTCTGTGTCTGGTCTGTTACTAACATCATCAGTAAGAATTTCTATAGCTTAACACATTCTGGATTGTCTATCAGGTTTTTTAGGATCCATGTTTATTATAATAACAAAAATTGGTGTACGATCCACTTAAAATTACGATCCACTTACAAGTTAAAATAATATTCTGTCTCAAGTACATTTACATACATCACAGTTTTGATGAGTTGACAGTAAATATGTATTACCTTCAGGTTTCAAGCATTGTGTAATGGGGGAAACAATGAAACAAAAATACTGACGCTGTACAGACAGAAGGTGGGGGGTCCATAACTGAAGCCATTATGGTGATGTAGTCTCCATCATCACCGGGTCCTCATACTGTTGGTTGATAAAAAGAGTACAAAGATTCAGCTGTATGCATATTGTCATAATGTTAATAACATTTTAGTACAATGCTGAAAATGTAAATAATTAGACGTAGACAAAAGGTATCTGTTCAGGATTTGTAAGATCACATCCGTGCAGTCCAACTGACACTGATGCTGGTTAGTTGGTCTGATATAAAAACAAAGAGGGTTAACAGAAGACCAAGCGTATACAGGTATTTAAAGCTGATTATTAATAATGTTAAAAGTCTACATACCAAGGTTAGAAGGACTAAAAATGTGTTTTTCAAACAAGGCTGAGTTTATTTCCATTCAACCTAAACCAGAGATATAAAACAGACAATATGAAAGACAGATACAAGCGCTTGGATTTCTCCATCATGTAATTGTTTCATATATTCTTAAAAAGTTCAAATGTATTGTTTGTTAGCATTTATAATCGCAACACAATTCAAATCAATTCTTTCAAATAAAATAATGTGTACTTACTATGTAAACGGCCTACTCCGCGCTGAAACAACAGATTTCTTCTGTAGCAGCCGCGGATTTAATAATGACAACATAACCCGGACGCCTCCAAAAGTATACGCCTCTTAACTTCGTCATCAGTTATACGTCATCGTTCTTCATGTTGGAACTATACCGGTTACAATGATTAAAATTGCGGATAAAGCTTAACTAGTTAGTTCAGACAGTTGTTTATGATTGACAACCAAATATATTGATAATTCCTGTCTGTCTGGTAGAAACACCATTCTCGTTAGTTATCACGTCATTTCATTTTATCTATTAACAACAAACTCATCCGCTTACATATTAACGCTGGCTACTGTTATCACATCGCCATTAGTCTCTTCAAACAACATTTAACAAACATAATATAAGTCCATAATACAGCAATCAAAAATCGGATTTCATGAGTTGCTTCAAGTCATTACAATAACGCAACACATCTTATCCGGAAGATCCAGAATCCGCACACACTAACACATACACACACATACAAACAAGTATTCATGAACTCACAAATACTAGTTTGTATGTATCGCTACCTGTTAAAAAATTCTACCAATGTGTAGAAAACAATTTCGCGTTAATGCTTGTACGTTTTAAGACACGCTTACAAACGTTTTACCTGAAATAACATATATTGACCTGTCAACGTATCACCTGTAACGAATGGGTCAAGGCGGGGATGGGCTGGTTCCAGAAGCAGAGCGTAAGTGGTATTTAGGAGAAGTGAACTCCAGACGGGGCAAGGCAAAGTCGGACAGGCAAGGGTCAAAACCACGAGAGGCGAACTATACAAAATCACAGGGCTAAGGACGGAGTCGAGGAGAATATCAGGCTACGGTCAAACACGGGGAATCAATACGATAAATGCACTAGGCAGCAGCAAAAATCAAAGGCTCAGTATGAATGGCAGAAGACAAACAATACCTCACAAAGGCTTGGGAGAACTGAACAGAACTAAATAGGGACATAAACCAGACACAGGTGAAGACACAGGTGATTAGAATGAGGGTGACTGGGATCTGATGACTGTGGTGTGTTCATGAGTAGTGGAGCGTGGGGTGCGTTCATGAGCAGTGGAGCGTGGTTGCGGATCCAAGCTGGAGGAGGGCGTCACAGTATCCCCCTGTCCACGGGAGTCTCCCGACGACCACGGAAGCTGAGCAGGAGGGCGACCCCGAGGGCGAGGGCGGTCAGGGTGGGCGAGGTGGAAGGCCCGACTCATCCTGGGGTCGAGAACATCTCAAGAAGGGACCCAGGACTGCTCCTCCGGACCAAACCCCTCCCAGTCGACAAGATACTGAAATTGCCGACGCCGGGAGTCCAGTATACCCCACCCGAGTAAGCAGGCGCGCCATCAACGTCCAAAGGAGGAGGGGGCTCAAAGCGGGAGACAGGAGGATGCAGAGGGCTGTAGAAAACAGGCTTGAGAAGCGAAACGTGAAAGTAGGGTGAATCCGGTATTGACGGGGCAGCAGGAGACGGTACGTGACAGGATTCATTCTCCTGGTAATTTTAAAGGGGCCGATATACCTGGGGAGGAGCTTCTTGATGGGGAGGCGCAGCCGAAGATCCCGAGTGGACAACCAGATGCGTTGGCCTGTCTGAAACGTAGGCGTGGGTCATCGCCGACGGTCATCGAACCTCTTCTGGGTTTGGGTTGCCCATTCTAAATGTCAATGGGCCATCTCCCACACCTGCTCGCTGCATTTGAACCTGTTGTCCACGGCTGGGACCGGACCAGGCTGTGCCTCCCAGGGAAACATAGGTGGTTGGTACCCTAGAACACATTGAAAAGGCGTCAGCCGGTGAGAGGAGTGAATCAGGGAATTCTGGGCGTACTCAGCCCAGGGTAGAAAGCGGCTCCAGTCTGTTGGACTCCTGGAACATTGCTGCCTCAGGTATCTCCCCAGTTCCTGATTTAAGCACTCCATCTGGCCGTTTGACTATGGGTGGTACCCCAAAGACAGACTCAGTGTGATTCCCAGACGAGAACCGAAGGCTCTCGGTCGGAAAAGATATCCTCCGGGATGCCATAGAGGCGAAAGACTTGGTGGAAAAGGCACTCTGCCATTTTCAAGGCAGTGGGTAGGCGTGGTAAGGGGACTAGTCTACACATCTTAGAGAACCGGTCGATGGCAACAAGGATCGTGGTGTACCCCGAAGAGGCTGGGAGGTCAGTGATGAAGAACACCGCGATATGAGACCAGGGTCTATGAGGTATAGGAAGGGGGTGTAGCGCACCAGCCGAAAGATGGCGGGGGCTCTTGGATTGGGCACAAATGGGGCAGGACAAAACGTAGTCACGTACATCCGCAGCCAGCATGGACCACCAGTAGGTTTTGGAGATCAGGTCCATGGTTTTTGTGATACCGGGGTGGTGCTGGTTTTTGTGACACCAGTGCTCAAGGGTAAGTCGAACTGCTGAGAAAGCGAGTCAGCTTTCACATTTTTCTTTCCTGGTTGGTAGGTCACGTTGAACTGAAAGCGGTTAAAGAAGAGGGCCCAACGGGCTTGACGTGGGTTCAACCTCTTGGCCTGTTTCAGGTAGGTCAAGTTCCGGTGATCCGTCAGCACTAGGAAGGGATGTCGAGCTCCTTCCTGCCAGTGTCTCTAATGTTCGATGGCCAGTTTGATGGCCAGCAGTTCATGGTTGTGTGAGAAAGCATGTCTTTTCCTAGAGGTATACATGTATTTTAGTTCTATTCTCTTGTTTAGAAACACAACACAGAGAAGTGGTACTTCATTATCTTGTGCAATATGAGGTACCGTATCACAAACAGTTGAAGAGGGCCCCATACAACCTGATAAGTGTCTGTGTGTAAAGCCAAGATATCAAGAGGGGACACTATTCCAGGCTCTACAGTGTTAAGATGTAGAATACGCATATATGATTGGAGGACAGCCAGATAGTGAAGGGGATGTGTTGAAGGTTTAGTCAATTATAAATATGCTGTTTAAGACAGAGATATTTGGGGAAGCACAAAGACAGCTGGAAAGACAAAGAGAGAGATGGAAAGAAGGCTGAACATCTAAGACAGAAATGTACTATATTTTGTGAATAAACAACAAGGAACGCTTCTCCCCCTGACTTGGGTCCGTTATTATTCTGCAAAAGAGCCAGAAGCCAATAGTTGCCTACATCGTAGTTCCGTTCCGGGGGAGTGAGCTTTTTGGAAAAGAACGCACAGGGATGGAGTTTGGCCTGGGAACCGTGTTGAAAGAATGGCCCCCACTCCCACTTCCGACACATCCACTTCCAAGATGAAGGGCAGAGCAGGGTCCAGCTGGCGAAGGATAGGTGCCGTGGTGAATAAGTTCTTCAGTCGGTGGAAGGCCGTATGGGCTGCGTCAGGCCAAAGCAGGTTCCGACTCTTTTGGCTTGTCATTGCCGTGAGGGGAGCGGCTACGGTGCTGTAGTTTCTACTACCGGCGGTAGTAGTTGGCGAAGCCAAGGAAACGTTGTAACTCCTTTACCGTCTTGGGTTTGGGCCAAGCTAGAGAGAACACAATTCACGTTATAGTAAAGCAGCACAACTGTTACCCATTACTGCATGCTGAGTAGCCATGTCAGAGCTCTTTGATACCCAATCAGTATTCTGATGACTTTCAATAACATGATATTCAGATGTTGCTAAATGCCCCGGTAGGCTATAGGAGATAGAAATGGGCAGACATAGTAGGTTGCTGCTTCAGCCTCGTGTCACAGTTAGCTTTTATATTTACCCTGTTATGTTTCATAATCACAGTGTACTCTCTTCTCAATCTTCTCTTGACAGCTGAGGTAGCCAGACTTTTTGCCCCTTACAGAACAAGGCAGGTTCTCAGTGCCACACACAGAGCCCCTGCAGCAGCAGCTGCTATGAACAGACCATCTAGTCAGGGAACCAGCTACACCCATTTATTTTGTTGTTTGAGTGACCATTTAGCTGACAATACTCCCAACAAGCAAAAGAAAGCAGACCTGGCAGAGGCTGGGCTTGGTGAACAGAGACTCATAATTCGAGGTAAGATCATGTTCCTCAGCCAAGAAATGTAGCTACAGTATGCGCTTTGATTATGCTATAAAGAAATCTGACATTTCAAATGTCATTTAATTGACATGAAATTGAGTTTTATAGTTCTTGAAAGATTCCACTGGTTGTTTAAAAAGGGTTTCAAGAATATACTAACACACATCCCTGTTTGACCCCTGTATATTTAGGGAACAATACTGTCTCAGACTTTTTCAAAAGAGAAATTGAGGCAGCCTATCCCAAACTGAAAGAAACTGGGGGTTTTGAATTGTTACGCATAATAGGCAGAACTCGCAGCCGTGCACTATCTCCTATCCCGAACCCAGAAGAAGGATACACAGTGCGTTACCTTCGTAGTCCACAGAATGGACTCGGCCAGTCTACAATTTATATCAGGCTTTGCAGAAGAGCATTGCTTTGGGAGGTGTAAGTACAACATATTTGATATCAAATTCTGAATGTAATTATTTTATTTATGCAATTTAACTTATTATAATTGACTATTTTCTTGTTTTTATAGGGTACTAATGTAAATTGGACAAATCAGCCTTAACTTCTATACAAATAATTTAATCAATTTAAACTAAACTTTTTGTCCATATTGTAGAATGCAGGATTTCCTGAAAACAATGGCCCACTGACTAGGCGTCTCAGCTGTAACAAAGATTTTCCTTTTGTGCAAATTAAAGACCATGTGCAAAATTGCTCTAGGTATGTGGGTTATTTTATTTGAAATGTTTATGTTCACAAACTACACAGAGCGATTTACAGGAGCAGTTTGGGATAAGTGCCTTGCTTAAGGCTGTCACAACAGTTTTTCACTTTGTTGGCTGGAGAATTTGAACCAGTGAACTTTCGAGTACTGGTCCAAAGCTCTAGCCGTTAGGCTACCTGCCAGAGCTGTGTTCAAGACCACCTAAAGCGAGACCAAGTCAAGACCAAGACTGAAGCAATTCGAGTCCGAGTAAAGACCAAGACCAAAGGGAGGCAAGACCGAGACCGGAACAGCAGGGAAAGGGTCGAGTCTGAGTCAAGACCGAGACCAGAACAACACAAGTCCACTTTGAGACTGTGATCATAGATGTGTCAGATCAACACCATAATATGACGTCAAATTGTACAGTATTTTTGTATTCATTTTATGGAAGTATGGTATATTTCCCATGAATACTGAATTGGCAGCATGTTTAAATAGCAGAAAAAACAAATTGAGCCTTACCGCTAATTTAAAATCAGGTTACTTTCACTGCATTTACATAGAAAAACCTATTCAGGTGTTTTCATTGGTCTTTTGACCAGTAATATCAGCAATAAATAACAGCTGATTTCACTGACATGATCCCAAGCGTGCAGAGAAGAATTAAATACATGCACAGGATCACACACTAGCTACGATGAGCATGTGTTCATCGTAGCTAGTGATAGTCATTGGCTGGAGAAAAGTAGACAGTCATTGCCTGGAGGAGCCAAAGACAGAACACGGCTGTATGGTGTCTTTGGAAGAAATATAGCACCTGTTAACAAGAGCGAAATAGTCACAAATTAGGGGGGACAGAGTCAGAGGCAGGTGTGCGACTTCCTGTGTTTGCATTTTTTTTAGGGATTAATCGTAAAAACATGTCACTTAATGTGTAAAAATTATAAAAACTTTACACCCAATCTATCTCCAATGCATCGAATGAATGATGTCCATAAACATTCAAGAAGCTTAATGAAGTGAAATATGCACAATATTAACATGAAAATTAACCAGCGCATACTTTGTAATGCGCCACCACAAACTTTTTAAATCCAAACACATTCTCTGCCCTACCTGAAATTCAAAAAAGGTAACATTATCAAAACGTTTTCAATCTAATATTTCTATATTTTGCCTACTTCAGATTCAGATTTTCTGATTTATACAAAAATATACTATTAGCTTTATATCTAACTATGTTTTTGTGCGAACATCTGTTATGTAGAATTAAGTCATGTGCATAACTTAGTCTTATGGAGAACAACATATTTTAGGCCAGAAATCTTCAAAATTTAAAATTTAGCCTACTTCACATTCAGATTTTCTGAATTATACAAACATATACTATTATCTTTATATCAACAATGTTTTTGTGCTATTTTTTGTTATGTAGAATTAACTCATGTGCATAACTTAGTCTCTTGGAGAAAAACATATTTTAGGCCAGAAGTCTTCAAAATAGACAAACTGTAACACAGTGCACTATAACACATTTAAAACTAAACAGGTCCAGAGGGCTATTCTGTAGTATCATTTTTATCACTCAACTTTATCAATGACTCTCTGCTTCTGGTTCAGACTCACTTTGCTAAATGAGTGAAATAATACAATCAGCCATACATAGTGGACATTCCCATAAAATAGAAATTTCAGCTCTATTACTGCCAAGGTGGTCTCCTTTATTACAGAACATGATGAAAAAACTATTACTCTGTTAATAATGCCTTACGTATCCAGCAACTTACTGCAAAGTTTCAGATATCAGCTGCTGTCTTTGTCTTGTTCATGAGGTTGTGCACTGTGGCAAAATATAATGACAACGCCACCCCAAAGCAAAGAAAGGGACGAAAGTTATGAAGGAAAAAAACATTTCAGAGCAATCAAAGATAGCCAGGGTTTTGTAACTCAATTCAAAGAACAAATGGAACAACATGCTATCTCACTGCTGGGATGGATTGGACTTTTGATAAACTGACCACTAACTGTTAATATTCCAACAAGGCTAGCTACTGTAGCTAACGATAGAGGCTACTGTGCTGTGGGCTGTTCTAGCTAGCCTGTACGGGATATTTGCGGTCACAATGCTTGTCAAAAGTCCATCCATCCCAGTTGTATTGTATTCCAATCGAAGTTCAAAATTCAAGTGAAATGGCCAAGCACCTTTTCATTATCTTACTGATAAAGGTAAGTTAGTTGAAAAGTGGATATTTACCATCCATATATAAGGCGAAGTCAGGTCTGTCTGAGATCGGATCTCCCGCTTCAAATTCACTCATAGGACTCCAGTACAAAGGTAAAGGGCAAAGCATGACATGGATTTCAAGAGAGATGGGTTTAATTCATAAAAGGCAAATGGAATGGACTTTGATAGTGGGCTGACTGGGCTTTGAAATATGGAGCAGGGGAAAAAGAAACACACCAACATTCACAAAGATATTGCCCGCATTATCACAATAATAAATTATTGGGGGGACAAATTGGCCTTTTATGAATATTGAGGGGGACTTATTTGGATAATTTTGGGCTGATTATTACTCGGCTGATCTTGGGAAGAATTTACGGCTGGTCTTGGGACTCGAGACTGAGACCGGCCTCGAGTACTACAGCTCTGCTACCTGCTGTGCATTTTATTCAGTAATGGCTTTGATTGACATATGGTGTACAATCTCAGGTCTGACTGTTGAAGTGTCAGCTTGAGAGAGAAGTATAAATCACCACTGATAACCTGAACATATACTTAAAGTTTACCTGATCAGGCATCCAGTGTAGCAGCAACTTCTAGTGACGGTGAGGTAGTTCCTGTTCCATCAGCCAGGGCAGCGGTACCAGGTCCATCAGCCAGGGCAGCGGTACCAGGTCCATCAGCCAGGACAGAGGTAGCAGGTCCATCAGCCAGGGCGTCCATAGAGACAACATCAGGTAGAGAGACTTAAAATGCTGCACGTGGAGTATATTCATGCCACTTGCCAAGCAAATTGTTTATTTGAGTAATGTTTGTAATTGCTCATTGTTTTGTTACTTTACATCTGTATTTAACCTCTCCAGAATGGAAGGTTGAACCTGATGCAACCAGAGCTGCAAGGCTCTATATATTGGAAGTACTCTCCCAACATGAAATGGGAAAGCAGCTACGTCTGCGAATGAGCTTAGGGGACAGTATTGATGACCGGGAATTGGCACTCATCTCGGTCTACAAGTGCCCCAACATTGAGTGGGCAAACCCTCTTAGATGTATACTAGAAGGTAACATACCGCATCCTTTGAAATTGATCAGAATACTAAGGATTGCACTATTTTTAGTTACATTTTATTAAGGCATTTGATAGTATCTTTTAAGAGTAAACTATTTTGTAGGTGACGCTGCTATTAGAGGAGTGACAAGATTCTTCTTCTCAAAAATTATATCAATGCTGCAATTTGGGTTTCATCTTAATCTTGGTATGTTTGCAATTTTTATCTGACAATTGAACACAGGGGGTGGCCCAATAAGCCCAAATTGCATCAAATCAATCTTTATTTAATTGTAAGATTTTTGGTCCACTAAAAATAACATTGTCATGCACAGAAAGCAATTATGCAGAGCTATGTCTAAGAATGAGAGGTTAGCACAGATAATTGTGTTGATTTGTCAATTAAAGCCCAATATTTATGCACAGGAAACACTGCAGGCACAACAGTGTTTGACGGAGAGACAGGTCACATGGTGCCATCAGTATCCCAGTTTCTCCTCGATAGCGCATGTTCCTGGTGGCGGGGAGAATGATGGGCCATTCGTTCTTACACAGCGGACCCTGCATTACAGGGATAGGTCCTGCCATCATCCATGTTTTGTTTGGGGAAACACCAGAAACAGCCACAATCGTAATCGAAGACTGTCCTGATCTCCGTGAGAGAATTCAACTGGTAAAATTGCAATTATGTAGTGGGTTGTGGTTATGAAATGGGATTTTGAAACAATATTTGGACATTTCTTCAAATGCATTCCAGCTCCAGGGTGACACAGAACTGTCAGAGGAGCAACGGAGTATCATAAACGCACTTGCGATGTCCTGGGACCTTCCAGTTCTAAGTGAAAAAAACAGAAGATGGCTGTATGAGCGGCACCTTCTCTGTGCAGTAATTCACATTTTAAAACACTAAAAATAGGCTAAATTAAAACAGTGACTTTATTTATACCAACGTGTAAATTGTTTGATGGGAAAAAATAATGTTTACATGTCACTGCTTTGTGCATACATGATACTAATGGAATATACTGTTTCCCATTTTCTATGTAGGTCATTGGGCGCACTAGACAGCAAGTGAAGCAGATATGGTCTGAAGGATACCATGGTGTGGCCGCTTCTAAAGGAAAGGGCAGATGTTATTCCCTTACTGATGCCAAAGACTACAGAGATAGTGTACAACTCTGAGGTAAATCTAGTGACCTAATGTACCATGTACATTAGAGTTTTTACATTGTTTTTAAATGAGAACATTATTACATACAAGACTATTATTGTACACTATCCTAGAAAAGATCATCTGGTCCGCTATGACTGAGGACTCCGATGACAAAGAGGATGAATGCAGTATAGAATCCAAATGCAAAGTTGCAGAATACCTCAGAAGGTTCATAGAAAATTGTACTTTTTATTTGGAGGAGGGGGTTGTAAAGTTAAGACAGGTGGACATAGTTTTTCCTGCACTCAGAAAATATTGTAGCTTTCTGAAGGGGCAAGTGCTAATTCTTCATTGTTGCAAAGGATTATGGGACAAACAGAAATCAGCTCTAAAGCAGAGCAGTATTGTGGTGTGTTCATGCTTAGTGATTCTAGTTAATATATGTGGTTTTTGAAGTTATGGGTTGTTTGTGTCCAGGGGATTAGGACAGTGTGAGAATCAAAACTGTGGTTACCGTGACCGAGCCTTACATGGCCGGGGTTCAAGTTCCTTGTTGAATTGTGTAATAAAGTGTCACTTTTCCTGGGGTTGTGCGGTGTAAGGAACACAGAAATTGTATAAAATACCAGTCCCTGTCTAATGCTCTATTCTTTCACGCAAGCTCGCCACAATATTTTTTGTCGGCCCTTGTAGGAGAACCTTTTAGGTTTCATGTATAACTTTTTGCACTCTGGTTACATGATCATCGCTCAAAAATCCCCATTGAGCTTGCAAGTCCCACTTTGCAAACAAATCATTTATTTTTGAAGAGATAATAAGTGATATCTATTAAAACAGGAGTGCACACCTGAACCTAATTTTGATTAGAATTGTGAAAACTAGATTGCTTTTAAAAGTGCTTTTGGAGGAGCAATTTTAATTGGGTGATCGTGTAACTGGAGTTCTCCTTGAAGGAGTTCTTAAACTACTGCAGTTGCACCCAGTTTAATACAATTTCAAATGTCTTTGAAAATATTTATTGTTTTCTTATGGACCCTGTGCATCTTCAATATCAGATCTAGTAACATTGTTTTTCTATTGATGGTCTCATATTGTTGTAAATTAAATGTAATTATTTCACAGGTGTCTGCTTTTATCATTAAATACAAATATTATGTAGAAGGTTGAAAAATTAATAGTTTCTGTTCTGTCTTATGATAAGACCATGTAGTTGTAGCAGTTCACAATCATATAATTTCTGATCTTTGACAATGACTACTGTAAAAATATAAGTTTACAAGAAAATTTAAATAGAAACCATTAGTATTAGAAATGCCACAAACCCATGAAAACAACTCAATCACAAACCATTATTCCACAAGCTTTAAGCATAAAAATTATGCATAAAAAACATGAGGAAAACGCATATTTTTTTGGGCAGAAACTTGCAGACTTACTAGTTACTACAAGCCATGTTTGTGCTGTTTTATGTTGCTGGAAAGAAGGTCGGTAATGCGTCTAATTTAAGTAGGATCACCTGACCAGATGTTGTACAAAAAACATGCCTTATAAATGTTCCTCTAACATCGCCATAAGAACATGGACAGTTTCAAAATAAAGGGATAGAACATGACAAAATGGAACATCTGGGTTTGGCAATGCTGCTAGTTCTTGTCTGGACAATGGATGAGACAGCTGTACTTCAGGAACAGTTACACCCACTGTGTGATGGTTATGCGGGCCCTCCCAGTCCACACCATAGTCTTCATCAACCTAAAATAGGATTTTACCACAGAATTTTGCCTTAAAACGATTTCAAGTCAAGTCTTCAAAACTATGCAGATTAAGAAATATTTAAAATGGAAGTGCCTGAAAAGCAACATAACATGTTCTTGCATGGCCCTAGTGTTAATACCACAGAACAAAGAATATAAATGTTGTCTTTTTTTAATCACTGCTTTGGAGCATGTTAGCTATTGATTGTTGTTTACCTGTGGAGGATCTGCTCCCTCTCTTTGGTTTAGTAACCACAGCTGCAAGGGTGATTGATTGCCAGCAGTTCGGAGACCATGTTGATTCCATGCCTCCTTGAAAAGCTGGAGATGACGCTGGATGTGTGGTAAGAAACATCTATGAAGTGCAAATAGATCTATCTCCCGGTCAGGATTAAGCAATCCTTCAGACTCCAAATGAGAGGACATGGTGTAAAAAAGATCCAGGACATTTTCATACACGTCTCTCCAAAGCCGTTCAATTCTGTGGAAAAACAAGAAATGCAATGTCATATCACACTGCTACCATTTTGAATCCCTAAGCGTTGGTTTAAGTATAAGCTTGTGAAACATTTTGAAGATGTTATAGTGAAAGTGACATAGTGAACCACCTGTAGGTCATTTGATTTGAAGAACCGTATCATACCGTTGGTTGTGTACACTCCTTCCCGTGAAATGAGAATTCCGGTTGACACCCTGGACTTGGACCATGTAATGTGCCACTTCTATGTTCTCACGGCCCTTGTCTGTTCTTTCACAACCAAATCAGAATTTAATATAAAACCAGATTCAGCAAGAAAGGTCTGTCTAAATCGTGATAAAACTTGCACTGCTCCAAATACCTATTCACACCTGCTGCATGTGAGTAAAATCTGTAAAGAGTTTCCTGAAATGTAATTAACCATGAGATTCAGCTGAAGCCTAATTGTGTCAGAATGAAAAATACTGTCTAATCAAGGATAATAGTTCACCTGACTCTTGAGGGTGTGCCGTATAACTGAACAGCAACCAAGAAGCTCTCCAAAACAGTGGAGGCTGTATTATTGCTGGCTGCGCTCAGGAACACGATCAGCCGAGAGAACCCATCAATTCCCCCATGAACCACAATTCGCCATCTGCATCAAACAAATGCTTATTATAAATTATTAAAAAAATGGTGTTCAAACAATCACAAAATCATATAGTTATGCTTTCTTGCCCTCTCTTTTGCCATGCCAGTATCACTGGATAATATTAATGGTCAGACCTTGCATTAATAGCTTCTTCTATGTGAGAGTGGTTACATTTGCCCAGCCTTATCTCTCAATCTGTTTACCAGAAAACTGTGGCTAGGTGACCACTTTTGTTGTTGTTTGTATCCCAGATTAAACTTTAATCTTTGTCTTGTACAACAAAAATATTTGTCTTATACAACAACACTTGTAATATTTAATAATAATATAATGTGGATAGCAGAAAAACCAATGTTTGCATAACAATTTGTAACATTCCCCAATTTAATTTCATTTTGTACACATGCCCTGAAGTGAACATATTCTTCAGACAACAACCATAATTTAGCTTGCAGGTGTTGACTTACCCAGGAGTTGCTACAGCTCAATGTGACAAGCCCTGTCTGACATTCACAATAGCAACAATAATAAAAAAAAAATGACACTGTAACTAAAGACAAATGCACCTGGTCAATTTGTGATTACCATCAATGTGCCACAGGCTGTTTGGTGATGGAACAGAGTACCGGCGACGCCTTGAAATCTGAATTGAAAGCCTGCGAAATATTCCCTCTGGAATTGAAAGCCTGCGAAATGTTCCCTCTGGATCCAAACGTCTCAGTGATCCCTGCAAACTATATTCTAACAAAAAATATACACATTTTGCAAAAAAACATCTGTATTTTGTCTGTCGCCAATCTGCCTCTTGCAAAAAATAAAATGTCTAAAGGTTATATTTGGGCATGCATAGCCCACCAAATGGATGCCCAAGCAAATACTTATTTGACTTGTCAAGCATACAGTACAGTAAACGTGAAGATTATACTTACCTTGAACACGTATGCCCTTAGATCTCATATGTCCCAGCATCATTTTGTAGCCTGCATTTGGATGATTCTGGTGAATCTCATTCACCAATGCATCCAAGTCATTATCAGAAATCACTGAGTACATATCAGAATGTCTGTGGAAGGTAAAATAATAATACAAAATTCATAAAACGGTAGAACTTTTAAAGATTTAAATGGTATTAACAACATTTGATGAATGGCTTCCTTACCTTAAACCATGTTGTCGCATTCTCCTCCGAATACTACTGATTGACACTCCTAGCAGACCAGCTATGTATTTTGCTAGTAATCCAGACTGCACGAACACCTGGATTGTACTCACAGGAATTTCCAAAGACGGACGTCCAACTCCGTGATTGAAAACTGTGACATCTCGGGCATTTTCAACACGAACTCGGTGTTCAATCTCACGGAGATTGTTCCACACTACGTCGTCAATGTTTATGTCCTCCAAAGCTGTTGATTCAGCCAACATTTCTATAATATTTTCAATGATACTCAAAATGGCATCTGAAGATAGATCGTCAGAATCTATTTGGTCTGCTACTGTTACCATCATATTGCGTATCGCGTCGAGATCGGCAGCAACAGCCATATCTAGGAGCTAGCTAAATAAACATGTACATTACACATTACCTATCACAAACGTGGCTCGTGAGCAATCTTAGAAGGAAGCATATTAGAATACGTGGCCTAGCATAGAAATAAAATATAATTGGAAACTCGAAATTGCTCAAATTGTCATTTTTTTCTAGCATTGCCATGACTCAACGCGTTTCTCATTAGTTTTCCTCAAATTCTGTCCACTGTTTACAATGTCTTAGTCTATTGTTATTTGGTTAAGAAATAACATTCCTATTTTATTCTTTACTGTTCTATTCTTTACTGCAATTGGCATGTGATTTTTATGAAAACGTTTCCTGTCATGTTCATTTATTTGTAAGCAAAGATAAATTAACATGCTATTATATTTGTTCGAAATCAAATGTCTAGCAAGCTGTCGAATGAATAATAAGTTAAGCTATAACTTTGTGATTGTCACTGCTAACCGTTTGCAGGTATTATTTAAAAAACATTGCAACTCCAACTGTTCCAACTGGCTATTTGATTAAAATAAACTTCCTATTATATTGAAGTTTTTTCTTTTTGTACTTTAAAATATTAAATGTGTCCGAGGAGGTGAATATAAACATAAAATGTCCCTTAAAATTGTTTTCATTCTCATTGCTCATACAACTACAGGGCAGGTATAAGGATCACTGGAGAACATTCTAGCGACACCCGAAAATGTTCACTATCTTACGGATACTTTTAACGACCTACATCAACGAAAATGTACACACTAAACAGAATAAATAAATTGAACACTAGAACCACCAAGACGACGGTATATATATATATATATACACACACACATACACACACACAGGTGCTGGTCATATAATTAGAATATCATCAAAAAGTTGATTTATTTCAGTAATTTCACTCAAAAAGTGAAACTTGGATATTATATTCATTCATTACACACAGACTGATATATTTCAAATGTTTATTTCATTTAATTGTGATGATTAAAACTGACAACTAATGAAAATTAGAATATTACTTAAGACAAATACAAAAAAAGGATTTTTAGAAGTGTTGGCCAACAGAAAAGTATGAACATGAAAAGTATGAGCATGTACAGCACTCAATACTTAGTTGGGGCTCCTTTTGCCTGAATTACTGCAGCAATGCGGCGTGGCATGGAGTCGATCAGTCTGTGGCACTGCTCAGGTGTTA
>JACXGI010014119.1:0-19619 GCA_016801175.1 Esox masquinongy | reverse complement strand
TACAATTCCCCTACACATAACACTACTCATACTATACTGTCCTACTATTCCCGTACACACAACACTACTCATACTATACTGTACTGCTATTTGCTTACACACAACAATACTCATACTATATTGTTCTACTATTCCTTTATGCACAACACTACTCATACTATACTGTCCTACTATTCCCTTGCTCACAACACTACTCATAATATACTGTACTGCTATTCCCTTACACAACCCGACTCATACTATATTGTCCTACTATTCCCTTACACACATCACTACTCACACTCTACATTCCTACTATTCCCCTACACACAAAACTACTCGTACTATACTGTCCTAATATTCCCCTCCACACAACACTACTCATACTATACTGTCCTACTACTCCCCTACACACAACACAACTCATACTATACTGTCCTACAATTCCCTTACACACAACACTACTCATATTATGCTGTCCTACTATTCCCCTACACACAACACTACTCACCAGCCCCCCTGTCTATGCAACACCACACAGCCATCCGCTCACCTGAACATCGTCAGAGCTTGGTTCGTAGCTGGCCCTTTTGAAGGTATCCGTCACGTTTCTTAGTATCTCCACTGAGGACAGCAGGTCTCCAGCGTAGAAGTTCCTTCTCTGGGTGAGGTCCAGCAGGGTTTTGGTCACCTGAGACATCCCATCGCCCGCCAGCTTCCTCTGACCATTTGCTAGGTGGCCCTGGACCTCCAGAAGAAGAAATGAACTGTGAGACCTAAATTGCTCTATATCCTACTGTATATTAGTACAATATTACCACAGATTTACTAGAACATTATTACATAACTAGCACATTATTATTATATTTTTCACCACAGTATTGCAACTGTATTTCTCCATTATTAGAACAATATTACTACAGTATTATTACCACCTGAGTGGGTGGCCATGTTAGTAAGAGGGCTGGGCAGGCTTTACTACCATTACCAAACCACTAAAACACGTTCCATACATAGGAAAAGGGTCATAGAGTTTCAACTATATACACAGAGGACAACCAATGTCTGAAAAAATATCTGCACCTTTCCTTTAAGTCTTTCTTTTCACCTACCCTTTTACCCAAATGTATTTCTGTCCCCAAAGATGTTTAATAGGATTAAACCCACTGTTGACTGAAGTGTGAAGAAGAGGCAGAGTAGATAGACAGAAAGTGCACTTCAGTGGAGCGATGACATTTTGCATGACTGGAACGTGTTAATAGCATGACTGCAGCATTCAGCTTTTAATCTGTGGCATTTCTCCCCATTCAAATGTTTGCTTTTTAAATCTTTATTATTCAGTATAATTCTATTTGGTCCAATTTGGTCCTGCCTCTAATCTGTTCTGGGTCAGGTAATGACAGATAGAGTCTTTAAAAGCCTAAGCCCTATTAATTATGTAATTCATCCAATACCACCTTGCTCTGAGAAAAGCAAAAACATACATTAATACAACAAAGTGTTGCTTAGCAACCAAAGAGGGAAGACATCAACGGGGGCGGCCGTGAGGCAAGGAGTTCTAAAACAAACGCACGTAAGAGTTAGCGAGGACTACACATTACGTGTCGATAGCGTTGCAAAAATAGGGTTTTAATTTGCTCCCCCTATTGAAAGTAATTCATCTTCGGCTGCAGTGCGGCTGGTTACATCGATTCACACCCCCGCAAAGGGAGTGCACTATTCACCCCCCCCACAAAGACACAACCCGGGAGGGAAGGTGAGAGGAGGAAGAGAAGACATCGGAGGCCAGTACACCTACTGAGGATAGACCTACTGATTGCTGCAGGTATCTATATTCATTGGTTATGCAGCGGGCATAGCTGGGAGGCTCCCAATACGCCACGCCGCGATGATCCAGAGAGCAGCGTCGACTAGTGGTGCCTGTGGGAGAGGGGGAGAGAGAGCGGGGGAGAGAGAGAGGGAGAGAGAGAGAGGGAGAGAGAGAGAGGGGGAGAGAGGGAGAGAGAGTTTGAGGCTGTTCAAACCAACTGACAGTACCAATGAACAACTTGACACTGGACATTAAAAAATGAGTGGGTAGGACAATTTCTACAGTGGCATATCAAGTCTCATATAGGACCGTTAATCATGAATCTATGCAGCAGCAGCGCATTATTGAAGGCCATTGTGAGGCAGCAAACCAGGCCATGTCGAAAAGGCACCGGGTACATAACATTACATATATACACACGCCAATAATTGTGATGTAGGTGAGAAACGTCCCTGTGGAAATTAACCCTAGTCCGTTCATTACAGCAATAATTAATGATCAGAATTGGAACATCTCAAACAGCCCAGGTGGATTAATTTCATGTCAAAATTTTGGAAAATTGTTTTATACGCGAGACGGACAAAGCGCTCAGAAATGGCAGACTGATGCAAACACAACATTAAAACAAAGATTAAAACACGGCAGAATGACTGTCTATAACACTTGTCTCCAAACAGAAATAGCAAAATACGTATTATTCACTACTTCTTGACAAATCCATCTTGAAATAGGGGGACTAGTAGTAAAAGCCTGGCATTAGCATCCCCGCCTCCCATCATAACCACCTTCAATAATTCAAATAACCTCTTATCTCACAGCAAACGGGTCTCCACGCGGTGCATCAAATTGTTCACAACATGTTGATTTGCAACGTAAAAGCGGCGTATCTTTTTCTACACAATTACGATTGTGTAGAAAAAGATACGTGTATTCAGTGGCGCTAGCTAGCTGGTTAGCTGGTCACCGTGAACAGTTGCAGTGTTATCCAGACCCGATACCATACATGGCTTGCTATCTTTAGCTAGCGGCTATTATTGTTGTAGACAATCCAGCACAAAACATCTTTCCGATATCGTTAGAATAGACACAAAATTAAATGTACCTTATGCGATCCTGAACAGGTGTTTATATTGACATTCCCGGAGTAGCGGTCTTGTTTGTTTGAGGTTTGATTCTCGTGTTTTCATCGATCTGTCTCGTCTCTCTTCCCTCATCGAGTCGTGCCTGGTGGGTTGACAGCTCTCTTGGTCCAGATGACAGCACCCCGCCCTTAGCAACCAATCAGGTACAGGTCCTCCGGAGACGGAGGAAAAGGAAGTTTGGGATTGGCTGGTGGTCCTGTCTGTCAACACCGTTATTGTGGGGGCACATTGGGCTCTCTGCAGATCACCTGCGGTGGTGAAAAGATTAAAGATGGGCATTCCGAGTCTGTAGGTAAGCTGGTTCTTGTGGTTCTTTTCTCCAATGTAAAGAAGGAAACATAGGCTAGAACTATCTTAAAGCAGAATATGCACCTTCAGATCCATTATATTGTACCAGTGTTTATTGTTAGATCGCCACTATTTCTTTACCTGACGTTACCTGACGTTACTGGAAAATACATGTGGAACACCGCTATTCATTAATTATTTTGTAAACTATTTCAACAATGCGATTTGTTTCCAAAAGAGCAGAAAGAGCCGTTGGTTTGTGAATGACCCGTCTAGGAAAGATGCTGGGAGTGCAGGTGGGAACTGATACCATCCGACCTTATCTATCAGTAAATCCATGCTTGATGAAAACAAGCCAGCATCATTACTAAGGACACATCCCAACCCAGCAAACCGCTGTTAATTCGCCTGACCGAAGCATATGGTATCTTTGTAGTTGCACTGTAGTAATGTCTTAATGTAGGGGTTGTAATGTTTTGTAGTGGTTGTAGTAATGTTTCCTGTAGTGGTTATTGAAATATTTTATATGGGATTAGGCTACTTTTGGGTCACAAGGAATTGCAAAGGAATTTTAAGAACGGCAAAAAAAGTCAATATCGAAAATAAAAATATAAAATCGCACACAAGTAGGCCTATATTAAATCGCAAGGAAAAATAATAAGCAATTCAAAAACCGTATGTATATAACGTGGAGGATTTTTTCTGGCTTTGCTATATCTATTCTGGCTTTGAGAATGTGACACAAATGTTGCAAACTTGGAGTTGGTGAGCTAATTCAAGATGCAGCAGACTGAGATGTCAGACGTAAGGAACTTTTTTAAACGTCCCAAAACAAAAAACATAGACTGTTTAAAAATGAGAGGGCAAACTAAACAAAATAGTTGCTGATTTTATGGTCAGGTGGCCAGCTAGCTAGCTACAATATACACTGCTCAAAAAAATTAATGGAAAAGGTAATCATCACTGTATAACACCAAGACAATTAAACTTCAGGGATATTAATCTGTCCAGTTAGGAAGCATAAGCAATTCTGAATCAGTGTCACCTGTTTTGGTGCAAATGAAAGTAACAACAGGTGCACTGGAGACACAACAGCAAGACAACCCCCAAAAAGGGAATGGTTTTGTAGGTGGAGGGCACACACAATTGCTCTCTCCTTATCCTTTCTGACTGATTCTTCTCTAGTTTTGCATTTTGCTAGTGTCTTTGTCACCACTGGTAGCATGAGGCGCTACCTGCAGCCCATTCAGGTTGCACAGGTAGACCAGCTCCTCCAAGGATGGCACATCCATATGTGCTGTCACAAAAACGTTTGCTGTGTCTCCCAGTACAGCCTCAAGAGTATGGAGGAGATACCAGGAGACGGGGCGTTACACAAGGAGAGCTGGACCGGGCCATAGAAGGGCATCAACCCAGCAGCAGGACTGGTATCTGCTCCTTTGTGTGAGGAGGAACAGGAGGAGCACTGCCAGAGCCCTACAAAATGACCTCCAGCAGGCTACTGGTGTGCATGTTTCTGACCAAATAGTCAGAAACAGACTCCATGAGGGTGGCATGAGGGCCCGACGTCCTCTAGTGGGACCTGTGCTCACAGCCCAGCACCGTGCAGCTCGATTGGCATTCGCCAGTACACCAGTATTGGCAGGTCCACCATTCGTGCCCCATTCTCTTCACAGATGAGAGCAGGTTCACACTGAGCATGTGACAGACGTGAAAGAGTCTGGAGACACCGTGGTGAATGTTATGCTGCCTGCAACATAATCCAGCATGACCGATTTTGCAGTAGGTCAGTGATTGTCTGGGGAGACATATCCTTGGAGGGTCACACAGACCTCCACGTGCTAGCCAACGGTACCCTGACTGCTGTTAGGTACCGAGATGAAATCCTCAGACCCATCCTCAGACCTTATGCTGGTGCAGTGGGCCATTGGTTCCTCCTGGTGGAGGACAATGCTCGGCCTCATGTGGCCAAAGTGTGTAGGCAATTCCTGGATGACAAAGGCATTGATACCATTGACTGGCCCTCATGTTCCCCAGACCTGAATCCAATTGAGAACCTCTGGGAAGTCAGACCTCAGACTGTCCAGGAGCTCACTGATGCCCTGATCCAGGTCTGGGAGGAGATCCCCCAGGACAACATCCGCCATCTCATCAGGAGCATGCCCAGATGTTGTCGGAAGAGCATACAGACACATGGGGGCCATACACACTACTGAGTCACATGATGAGTTGCCGTGTTGAAATTCACGCAAGTTGGAACAGCCAGTGATTTCAATTGTTTACTTTTGATTTTCGGTGTGAGTTTGAATCCAGCCCTCAATTGGTTGGTGATTTTGGTCTTCACTGACCATTGTTACGTCATTTTGTTCTTAACAAATTACACAATGTACAGTAAAGATTTTGATCTTTAATATACAGTTGTGCTCAAAGTTTGCATACCCTTGGATAATTGGTAATATATGTACCATTTGTAAAGAAAACATGAGTGAGCAGGCAAACACATGTCTTTTATTTCTTATGGGATTCACATTCAACTGTAGGTCATAACAGAGTGGCACAATCATAAAACAAAACATGGCAACAAAGAAAAAAATGAACTGACCCCTGTTCAAAAGTCTGCATACCCTTAGTTCTTAATACTGTGTATTGCCCCCTATAGCATCAATGACAGCGTGCAGTCTTATGTAATAGTTGTCTATGAGGCCCTGAATTCTTGCTGGTGGAATAGCTACCCATTTGACTTGGCAAAATGCCTCCAGGTCATGCAAAGTCTTTGGTTATCTTGCATGAACCGCACGTTTGAGATCTCCCCAGAGTGGCTTGATGATATTATGGCCAGGAGATTGTGATGGCCACTCCAGAACCTTCACCTTTTTCTGCTGTAACCACAGGAGGGTCAACTTGGCCTTGTGCTTAGAGTCATTGTTGTGCTGGAAAGTCCAAGAGTGTCCAATGCGCAGCTTTCGTGCAGAAGAATGCAAATTGTCTGCCAGTATTTTCTGATAATATGCTGCATTCATCTTGCCATCAATTTTCGCAAGGTTCCCTGTGCCTTTAGAGCTCACCCCCCCATCAGTGAGCCATCACCATGCTTCACAGTGGGGATGATATACTGTTCACGATAGGCTTTGTTGACCCTTCTCCAAACATAGCGCTTATGGTTGTGACCATGAAGCTCTTTTTTGGTCTCGTCACTCCAAATTAGTGTGCCAGAAGCTGTGAGGCATGTCAAGGTGTTGTCGGGCATATTGTGACTGGGCTTTTTTGTGGCATTGGCGTAGTAAAGGCTTCTTTCTGGCAACTCGACCATGCAGCTCATTTTTGTTGAAGTATCGTCGTATTGCGCTCCTTGAAACAACCACACCGTCTCTTTCCAGAGCAGTCTGTATTTCTCCTGAGGTTATCTGTGGGGTTTTTCTTTGTATCCTGAACAATCCTTCTGGCAGTTTTGGCTGAAATCTTTCTTGGTCTACCTGACTTTGGCTTGGTATCAAGAGATCCCCGAATTTTCCACTTCTTAATAAGTGATTGAACAGTACTGACTGGCATTTGCAAGGCTTTGGATATCTTTTTATATCCTTTTCCATCTTTATAAAGTTCCATTACCTTGTTACGCAGGTCTTTTGATAGTTCTTTTCTGCTCCCCATGGCTCAGTATCTTGCTCAGTGCTTGCTCAGTGCATCCACGTGAGAGCTAACAAACTCTTTGACTATTTATACCCAGACAGTAATTGCAATTTAAAAAACCACAGGTGTGGGAAATTCAACTTTAATTGCCATTTTCACCTGTGTGTGTCACCTTGTATGTCTGTAACAAGGCCAAACATTCAAGGGTATGTAAACTTTTGATCAGGGCCATTTGGGTGACTTCTGTTATCATCATGATTTAAAAAGCAGCAAAACAGCTATGTGATAATAAATGGCTTCATATGATCACTATACTTAAATAAAAGACAGTTTTTTTGCATGATCAGTCATATTTTCAAAATCAATGCAAAAATGTCACAATTTCTGCTAGGGTATGCTAACTTATGAGCACAACTGTATTTAGTTAATTGAGACCAGAAGTGTGATTTATTAAGTGTTCTGTTTATTTTTTTGGAGCAGCGCAGCTAGCTAGCCAGTCAGCCAATTAGTGCTAGTCATGTCACTAGATACTGTGTTAGCTGCGGACAGTGACTTTATTGCTAAATTAAATTAGTTCTGTGTATACAAGCACAAAACAATTCTCATGCCAATCAAATTTTAATTCGCAACTTTGCTTTACAGAGAGTAGTGAGACAGAGGGACAAGGAACACAGTAATGTAATGGAGGCTGCAGAGCTTGAAAGGACAGAATGAGTAGGGAGGTTAGTGCTTTGGTAGTGAAAGTAATGTATTTTGTTGGTAATAAATGCCTACATACGTTTGCCTAATATAATGTGGGTAGTGGGTAAATAAAAGAAGTGTAGTGAAATACTTCTATTTTCACACATTGCTTTAGAGAGAATAGTGGTTACTGGTTGTGTTATGTGACAGTTATGTACATTCATAAATCATTTGTTGTATCATACTATCTACACTGGTGCACGTTAATGGTTTACAATACGTATATGCAGTGCAGCTCATATGAGATAATGAAATGAATGTGATTTAAAATGTAAACACATTTCAATACTAACATTTTGCATTTTTTATTAAATTAGCGTCCAGTCCAAATTATCTATTTCAGCAGGACTGAGCAGATGTTGATTTGTGTAACAGAAAATTACACCAACCCCTCCTTATTTATAGACTTGCAAGAAAAGCAATCAAACAATACATTTTAATAATGTTACATTTTGTTTTTTAACGATGATAGTTCATCTTAACACAAGTTAATAGCTTACCCACCTATTCTAAACCCCGTATGATAAGTTGCACCTGAATGAAGTTACCCTTCATTCCCTAAGTTCCTTTTTTCTCAGTGATATTAGGTTAATAATGTTAATATCTGTACATTAAATTAATCTAAGTGTGTTTATATTTATCTGTATTTAATTTTAGATGGACTGTATCTCATACTATACCACATTGGATACAGTTGCTATGAAATTGGTGCAATGCAGAGCATTATGTTTGACTCTATTCGATGTTTTTTTATGACTGCTGTGTCTTGAACATGAAAAATAACACATTGCACAACACAAGATGAAGAACAACCACTGATCCCAGAGCGCTACTATAGTATGGCCGTGATTCAATCTAATAAATCAAAAAATACACATGGCCGTTGCTCGGTTCCTCGGTGAAACACTGTAGATGGCGCTCTGTTTCTTTGTATGGTTTCTGGCCGGCGGGTGCTGTGTAGAAGCAAATTGGCGCCATTTTGAAGCTCGGAGGTGGAAGAGAGCTACGGAACAGAGGAGAGAATACAATTGATTGCAATTCATAAAAAAGGTAGGAATGATCGAAAACAACGGTGGACGTTTAGAATTCAGAGATCATTTTGTGATGCATTTATTAGAGGCTTTTCAGGGAAACGTTTGTTCGGATCTGTCAAATGAATGTGTTCTAGATTGGAAGGAGCTGTCCGCTTTCACTGCCCGTGTATTGGCTAGCTGTGTTCGCCTTGCCGCTGTTGCACCCGGGTTCCTCAGAGAATGTGGGCGCGTTTGGCTAAGTTAACCTAGCCAGCTAGCAGTATTTTTAAATCACTAGTTAGCTGTGCATCGAATATTTGTGCATGTTGTCTGTGATTGATTGATTATGTTCTTTACTCAATCGGAATAACGTAGCAAATGCGGGACTTGCGTGGTGTTGCCCAATGGAATTTGCATCGTTAACTAACGTTAGTTAGCCAGCTACAATAACATGCTATTCAGCTAGCTACTGTGGTGGCCTTGACATACAACCGTGCCATAACAATGCGCACAGCCTGCCATACCAACATAAATGCGTCTACCATTTACAGCACGGTTAACTAGTTAGCCAATGTAGCTAACTTGTTAGCTTGTACAAATTGAGATCTGCATACCTCGTGTCCCTGTTCTAAACATTATCACACATTGTGTGAAAATAATGTTAGCCAGCGTTTATATCACATTTCATTTTTATACCCAAACTTAGTCAGTGGGAATTGGATCTAGAAAGCGCTACATGTAGCTAGCGGATTACTCGGTCATAATTAGATTTTTAATCATTATGTAATTCGCGAGTTTTTCTTCGTATGGGTACCATATGAATGTATAATAAAATGTTATTTGCATAATTGCTAGTATGTTTCCATCATGTAAATGACCGCAGGTATTTTATTTCTCGCACCCCCCCCCCCCCATCTGTTTAGGCTTGAATTACTGTACCACACAGCTTTCTTGCAACTTGGTGCTCTATTGACCTTACTAACCACATACTCAGTGTGCAAGGTTCCGACTAGTTACATGATCGCCCAACCAATTAGTTTCATTCCTTTAGCTTTTCGTAAAGCGTTTAAATGTGTGCAAAAGTTATTTGAATTGGGTTTATTCAAAGTAACCCGACTAGTTTGAACCTCGAAAAAACAGTTTATGATGAACGTGTGTGCACAGATCTAAGTGCATGTGGGCACATGTCTGTGCATTAATATATGAATGGTTGGTGCAGTCCCATAGTATTTCCCCCTGTTTAGCATTTGTGTATTTTTTTTATGCATAATGTTATCCCCGGGCTTTGACTAGGTAATTCCAAAACTTTATATTTCCCATTTGTCAACTCCTTATGTAAACTTGCTAGTGTGTTTTGGATCATTGTCTTCCTGCATGATCTGGTGCTTCTATGATGCCAGGGCACTGAGGTCCTGATGCTTCAAAACATGCCCAAACCATGACACTACCACCACCATGCTTCACTGTTGATATGAGCTCCTGCTTTGGAATGTTTTGTTGTTATTTAACTCCAGGACATAACAGGGCCAGCTAGACAAAAAGTTCCCCTTTTCTTATCTGGCCCTATAACATTGTTCCAGAACTCTTGGATGATCCAGGTGGGTTTTTTTGGCAAATGTACAATGAGCATTCAGCCTTGTAATGGCGTTGTAACCCTTTCCAAAATGACCAGCAAAAAAAAACTTCATTTTTATTATGACACGAAGTGCATCTAGGACCTCGGCTGACAGTATCACTCAGAAAATAAGGGTTAGCTGATTTTTATTGGTCTGGCCTGGTATTTACCACAGTACTCAAGCTGCCAACCCTATGCATTCCTTTCATTGATTTGAGCAAAATTATCTTGAGTTGGGCTGGCAATCACTTCCTCAGACCTGCCGACAGCATGTTAGCTTGCCTTGCACACCAAACAATTAAAGAAGCAACCCAGTTTGTCGTTTTCTTCTGTGAGGCTCTCTCTGCTGCCAGAACCCCACGCCTCTCGCTCCCCCTCGGTCTCTTCCTCCCCCTTGCTACTCACGCGTCTTTCAGTTTCAGTGAGGCTCTTGTGCCTCCCATTCAGTCACAGCAGCAGTGTAATGGTGTGTAACGGGCTGACTCTTCATATCTTTGTAATGCATGGTGCCAGGCAACTTTTCCTTCCAGAGGCTCTATGCAGATAACCATATTTAACTTCGCTCCCTGCCATCGGTGGCTTTCTTCACACTCTCTCTTCCTCCTGTTTTTCTCTCTGTCTGTGTGTGCCGCACTGTCTGTCCTATTTCCTATCATGTGCCTGATTTCACCTCTGTCAGTTTGTCCCCGACTGGTGTCTAGTCGTTCCTGTCATTGTTTGTGGACAGACACCCTGTCGCCATGGTTACCGTGACTCTTGGGCCAAAGTTCAGTCTGGGTTAGAGTTGAAGTGCATGTTTTTTGTTTACTTAATACTTTCTTCAGAAGGGAGAGAGATAGAACCCTTTACTCACCAGAGAGGGGGGAGAGAGAGAGAACCCTTTACTCACCAGAGAGGGGGGGGCTTTTCACCTCTGAGGGGAGAGAGAAAATGAGGGTCAGGTGGTGTGAGGGAAGGAGGGTCTCAGGTGGAGACTCCTGACATGACAAATGAGTAATCATTGCAATACAACATGTCCAATAGGTTTGGCATCCGCACCATGGAGTGCAGAATATCAATCATCCAACACACTGTGTAGTGATGGGAATCATTTTGCTCTTTACTTTTCTGTCCGCAGCATTCTCAGAGTTGCAATCACTCTGCTGACAGAAAGCTCCCACACCTCATCCTCACCCCTGTTGTAAACTAATATACCCCCATCCACTCTGCCTGATGGGGGATTGACTTTCTGGAGATAAATTAGGAAACTGCGCAATACAGGCCCATCCAACAGATCTGACAGCTGCAGGCCGTGTATGTATCAGGCTCTCAGCCGCTGAATGACACCGTCTGATGAAGTGCCTTCACCCCTTACCCTGGATCGGCTTTAGTCTAACAGAAACCCTCCCGAAGGTGGTTGGAGCGTCAGGCCATTAACCAGAAGGCTGCTAGTTTGAATCCCTGAGCAGACTAACATTAGTTGATCTGCCCTTCAACAAGGCAGGACTCCACCCTCTGAGTGTCTCAGAGAGTGGCTGTAGGCTGATTAACTGTCCACCACTGGTTTGTATGCCTGATGACTCAGAGATTTTCCGTGTATGCAATTGCGCTTGTCGTTAATGTTTCAACTGCACTTTTCTGCTGTGAATAGGGTATCTTTTTATTTTTATTATTGATCCTGTGAAAATATGTTAGGGGCATTTTGACAGCCCTGGTTGGAATTCATTTGAATACACGTTTCTGTTGATGTTCTGCTTGAGTTCCCTTTGATGTCTTGCTTTTCTTAAAAATTTTCCTAGCACGACAACAATCATTGGAGTTCTTTTATAGAAGTGAGGTGTACCTTTTTTGTAAATGGCGTTAACCTTTTCCACATTTTGTTACGTTACAGCCTTATTCTAAAATGGATTAAATTGATTTTATAAATTGATTTTATTCCTCATTGGTCTACACACAGTACCCCATAATGACCAAGTAAATGCAGGTTGTTCAAATTTTTTATACATTTATAAAAATATCTGAAATATCACTTGTATGTATTCTGACCCCTTTACTCAGTACTTTCTTGAAACACATTTACAACGATTACAGTCTTGTGGGGTATGACACTACAAGCTTGGCACAGATGTATTTGGGGATTTCCTCCAATTTTTCACACATCTTCTCAAACTCTGTCAGGTTGAATGGAGAATGTCGCCGCATAGACATTTTCAGGTGTCTCCAGGGATGATTGGTAGGGTTCAGCTCTGGCTGGGCCACACAAAGATATTCAGAGACTTGTCCTATAGCCATTCCTGGGTTGCCTTTGCTGTGTGCTTAGGGTTGTTGTCCTGTTGGAAGATGAACCTTTGTCCCTATCTGAGGTCCCGAGGACTCTGGAGCAGATCTTTTCATCAATGATCTTTCTGTACTTTGCCCCATTGATTTTCCACTTGATCCTGACTGGTCTGCAAGTCCTTGATGCTGAAAAAAATCCCCACAACATGATGCTTCCACCACCATTGGTCACCATAGCCGTGGTATTAGCCAGGTGATGATTGGTGCCTCATTTGCTCCAAACTTGACGCTTGGAATTCAGGCCAGAGAGTTCAGTCTTGGTTTCATCAGACCGGAGAATCTTATTTCTCATTTTTTGAGTCCTTTTGGGTGCCTTTTGGCAAACTCCAAGTTGCCTGTCATGTGCCAGGAGTAGGTTCTGTCTGGCCTCTAGAGTAAAGGCCTGATTGGTAGAGTGCTGCAGAGATGGTGGTTCTTCTGGAAGTTTCTCCCACCTCTACAAAGGCAAGGCTCTACAGTGTGACAATTTCAGTAGCTTATGCAAAAATCATAATTTGTAAGTTTGAGCACCTGATAATTTCTCCTCAGCAAACCAACCATGGCTGTAGTGTTTCGGCTGTTTAAATTCATACCTGGTAATCACACCGATACCTACTGGTACCATCATGCACCGCGCAACTAACCGGAGGGACTATTGGTTTCCTGGTTGCCTCCTTGCCCAGCTCTAGGAAGTGGCAGTCATACCAAACTTCCTCCATTTAAGATTCAGTCCACTGTTTTCTTGGGGACCTTCAATGCTGCCAACATTTTTTTTTGTTCTCTTCCTTGTGTCCCTCCGCATAATCCTGTCCTGACCTTTTACCTTTATCCTCATGGCTTGGTTTTTGCTCTTATATACACTGTTAACTGTTGAACCTTATATAGACAGGTGTTTGCCTTTCCAAATCTTGTCCAATCATTTGAATTTACCACAGGTGGACTCCAGTCAAGTTGTAGAAACATCTCAAGGATGATTGAAACGGGTTGCACCTGAGTGTCATGGCAACATTTACTGCAGAGAACAAAAGAATGTCCACAGGCCTGGTGAAACGTTAAGCCAGAGCAAGGGATTTGGTTAGCCACTAGCCAGGCAAGACAAACCCCTTTGCTCCCATCCCCCCGTGCCTAGCCCTGCTCCCAGCCCCCGTGCCTAGCCCTGCTCCCAGCCCCCGCGCCTAGCCCTGCTCCCAGCCCCCGCGCCTAGCCCTGCTCCCAGCCCCCGCGCCTAGCCCTGCTCCCAGCCCCCGCGCCTAGCCCTGCTCCCAGCCCCCGCGCCTAGCCCTGCTCCCGACCGCGGAGGGATGGGCTTCCTCTCTGGCAGCAGTTGGGAGGTGGGAAAGAGGTCAGAGACAGAACGGTATGGCAGACAGCCAGGCTGTTGAAGCAGGGATGGTTGTGGTTGGAAGCTCAATGCTGCAGCATAGTTCTGGCTGGCTTGGTTCCACGCTGGCTACTGTGAAATGTGTTCGGATGGATGGGTTAGGCAAACTGATGAGAAACACATGCATGCGTGGATGGATTAGGCTGAAGGTAAAATAGAACCAATGCAGTAAAATGGGTAAAATATGAATGGCCTTTTAATCTCTCCGGGACAGACTTGAATGGTCCATACGGTCTGTGGCAGGTGTGGCAGCCCTCCTTGGCATTTCACCCAAAACAGTTATCTTGGGTTTACTGAGAACAGCCCATTAAACCAAAAAGCTCCAGTCCCCATCAGTTCTTCGAACAGTATGTTCGTGTAGGAGGACGAAGGAGAGTGGCAAGGGGCGTGCGAGCTAGCCGACCAGAAACGGGCAAATATCAGTGCGTTGCAGCGTTGATGTAGACCAGGGCATTTTGCGATGAACAACTCGACATTCCCTGTCAAGGACGGGCTAATGCAGCTGACGGCCACGTTGGGTTCAAAATGTATCAGTGAAAAATCATAAACATCGTCTCCAGTGGGTACAAGATAATCATCACCAGACAGTCAAGGAGTAAAAATAAACAACAGCACGGCATGGTCCAACAAATCCAGGTTCTCTTTATTTAGGAGGCCTGCATGGCTGTTCTAGGATCAGATGTGTGCCCACTGAGTGTTATGTGGGTACGTCAAGAGCCAACCATGTGCGGAAGATATCGAAATGGATTTGTTTTTCCGATGCGTATGGCATGTATCTGCTTTGTCTGTGTTTTTGCAAAAAAAAAATGTTTGCATTTCAGAAGGGAGGGGGCAGCTGGCTCATGGACCCCTCATTTTCCAAGAGATGGAAGGAGTTATTTTGTTCCCGTCTCATCTCTTAAGTAAACATTGTTCCATTAATTTCCTCCAACCCAGTTCCTGGTTAAGAAACAACTTCACAACAATGGTACTGCCACAACCCGTGTTTAATATTAAAGGAGGTTGGTCTGTTTTGATGATGTGCTTAATTGGCAATAGTCAAAGCATAACACTTTGTATTTAGGCCAAAATCTACAACTTTTATTTTGAAATAATTTTGCACAGAATCTCCTCAGGGGTTTGTTTGAGCGTCCTTGAGTAAAGGTGGGCATTTCTGAGTAAGTAGGTGGGCTTTCTTTGACACCCTGCCATGCGACATGGATTTGTGGTGTAGTTGGGATGTTGTCACATGCACACACACAGAGTTGCCTCACATGGCCTCTAATCGTTCTCCTACTTACATCCTCCTGTTTGGAGGGACATTCTGGTCTGGGCAAGATTATTGGTGGTGCCATACACCTTATGGTTTTGGGTATTGACCCAGAACATGATCAAGCGTCTGACCCGTTCTTTAGTTCTGGGTTAACCGGGATTACTTGCTTGCAGAAACCATGTCGTCCTGGTGCTGGAACTGTAGTTTTCCCTGACGTGGTCAGTGTCTCATGTGGCACCTTATTCACCGTGTTTAAAGTAGTGAACTAAACATTTTACCATTTACCTTGTTTAAAGTAGTGAACTAAACATGTTACCATTTACCGTGTTTAAAGTAGTGAACTAAACATGTTACCATTCGGAATCTGGCCCTTGTGTCTCACACCAGGGAATCTCTCAGTGAAAAGAGTAGGATGGCATGTAAACTAATCTAATGAACTGAGTAGTCTTCTATTTAAAATAGTCTTGTGCATGCACGCCTTGTCTTATTAGCCCCTTGACGTCTGAAATTATTGGTCTTGGATCCTGACAGAGGATCGTCTTGACTTACTAACCTTTTTAACTCTCTGTAGCTAAGTAGCTCTATGTTACGGCCAGGTGGCTACAATCAATGTCTCAGCAGTGAGTTGCGGGTGGCTTCCTGGATCAATGAAAATACCCCTGGATTAGAATGCATGCCAGTTTCAATGAACGTGGATACAAAAAAAATTTTTTAGGAGAAAGTTTACCAGTACTGTAATCTGGGTGTCCAAAATTACGTCCTATTCCCTACTGAACAGACAGAAGACCCCAGGGCCCTGGGTTAAAGTAGTGCACCAAGTATACAGAATAGAGAGCTATTTGGGTTGTAGCCATGGTCCAGAGTACTCAGAATAGCCTGCCTCATTAGATGTTTTAGGCTCTTCCAAGTATGATTCTCTCTGGTGTGTTCAGTGGATCGGTTTGGTCTGAAGCCAGTCCTACCTTTTTTTTTTAATCTCAAACCACACATCAACCTGTGTTCAATTCTATTTGCCCTTGCTTTTTTTCTGTCATTTCAAAGTTCAATTTGATTTATTGGTGTGTCACATTGTTTAGTGGTGTATTCCGTCACGGTTCCGGTATTGCGGAAAAATTAAATGGCAGCAGTTAATGTAGCCCTCCTTGTTTCTAAATTGATTACATATGCAAAGCTGCGTGTTCGCAGCCCAAGTCCACCCTCTGTGACTGCATTCACAATGTTCCTGACATGGTCTGATGTTACGGGGATTATGTAGAGTTTCCACAGTCCCGTTCAGTTTTTCTTACAGGTGTGTTCTTGTGTTATTCGTGAAGGCAGTGAGTCATGATTCTTATCTCCCATGTCGGGGTAACGTAATTGGCCGACATTCTTACGACCCAGACACGACCAGCATTGCGTTGCCGTTGGCATCATGTCAATGGAATGTTACACCAGAAACCCACCGGAATGATTTTCTCATCCGTATTTTCATTCACCAGACAGAATGAAGCCACTGAGCGTTGAACCATATGATTTGTCAAGCTTAGAAGCTGCGGCTGAATGCGATGCAACGTGAGCAGTATAGCAGTTGTCATTTATTTAACACCTGACGAATACCTGCTGACGCTCTGCACTGCATTTTACAGTTTTTGTTTACATTTACAGTGATTTACATGTAGCGCGTTCATCTTAAGATGTCTAGTTGAGGTGACATCATGTGGCAGGGCCGTTCCTTATTTTATGTAGTAGGGTTTCAGAAGTCTTCAGAAGATGGGCTGGGACTATGTGTGGTCAGTCGGTGTCAGAAGTGGGAAAGGGGGAGTAGTTCCCGAGTGCCATTCTCATAGCCGTGGTAGGAGAGGCCATGAGAGGATATGACTGAACCATGTGGCTTGGTGCATAGATAGGCAGTCTGGAACTGAGCCCTGTGGGACACCATAGCGAGAGCATTTGATGGCGACACGGAGCCTCTCCGCATCACCTGGTGGGAGTGGCCTGACAGGGATGATGCTCAGGGTGGGAAACGCCCAAACCAGAGAGGATATTGTGAAGGCTCTGATGATTGTCCTGACTTTGTAGCGAAACACAAGGTGCCCTGGCCAATTCCTTGACGGCTACATCGTACTTGTAGCGGTTACAATAAATGATGAAACAGACAGGTGTTGAAACCGCACTCTTCTGAACCATCAAGTATGGGCACATTTCTGCATCTGTAAGCATACAATCTTGTGAAAAAGTGTGAGCACTCACTGGAAAGTCCTTATTTTGTACAGATTTACGCACACAATGCTCATAGAAGTCTCTAAGAGCCCCAGGGTAGCATCAAAGGATCTAGAGGCCTCTGTTGCCACAATGTAGAAGTTCATGAGTCAACTGTCAAAGAGACAGCAAAAACTTGACCTACATATGAGGTCCGGAAGGAGAAGAAAAAAAAATGTCAGCATTACTGAAGTTTTCCGGCGTTGTTTGGCTGCAATACCAGACACCATGTTTGGCAAAAACTAAACATATCCTCATACCAACATGAACAGAAGAACATCATACCAACTGGTAGCATGGAAGCGGTGTCATTAAGGTTTGGGGCTGCTTTGCTTCTTCAGGGCCTGGCCAACTTGTCTTTATTGAGTCAACCATGAGTTCCACAGCAGTGCTTTAAAGAAGACTGGGCAAAAAAATCCCCCCAGTCAGTGTAAAAGACTGATACAGTTACTGGAAATGGCTACATGGGGTTATTTTAGCTAAAGAAGTGGGCAACAACGGCTGTTAAAACTAAGGATGTACTCTGAAATATACATTTCTTATGATTGTTGATGCTATTGAAACTGTTTGTGTGATTTGTTAGAATTAGGTTAAAATCTATGTCCAGTTAGTGAAACAACCAATCTAGCTATTGCTCTTGTAATTTCTATGGCTTGGTCGTCATGAGCACAGAAATGCCGTTACACCCCCAGTATTGGTACGCCTTTCCAAAACACAATCTGACATTTGAAAGAGAACTGTTGACAACAGATGATGACCAGAATCAGGGAACTCAGCTGACCGCCGTGTGTCTCCCTGCAGGAGCACTGAGCTGGGAGCATGGCTCACTCTAAGGCTCGAGCAGCCGATGGGAAGGTCACCTACCCCCCTGGTGTCAAGGAGATATCCAGCAACATCTCCAAGGAGGAGATGGTCCGTCGGCTCAAGGTCAGTACTGTCGCACCCACACGCTGCGAGAGAACGTAGCTTAGTGGCTAGTGTTGGGCAAGTGACCTGAAGCTTTGCCTGTTCTAATCCCTGAACCGTCAAGGTGATCTATTCAATCAATCAATCAAATTTATTTATAAAGCCCTTTTTACATCAGCAGTTGTCACAAAGTGCTTTTACAAAACACCCAGCCTTAAACCCCAAGGAGCAAACAACAGTAGTGTTGAATTTCAGTGGCTAGGAAAAACTCCCTAAGAGGCCAAAATTTAGGAAGAAACCTAGAGAGGACCCAGGCTCAGAGTCCTCTTCTGGCTGTGCCGGGTGAACATATTAAGAGTACAAATTGTAATAATTAATAAATGCATGTGGGCTGAGTCTAGAGTCTATTTAAACTTAGTCCAGGTCGGAAGCATGACCAGATGGACAGGGACAACACGGGGAGGGGGAGGCCCCGGATAGGGCCCATTGACTTGCATTTGAGCAAGGCACTTAACCCTAATTGCTTCAGAAATGCAGTGAAATTGTTTCCTCTGATTCCATTCTCTGAACCTGCCTTGGGATGAGTGGGATACGCCAAAAACACATTTCCATTTCACACCTACACACGTCTTCACGACTTTTGGTACTTGAATATGTGTGCTGTAGAACACATTCATTTATCACGTTTCATGTAATTTATTAAGTTTGACCAAGACATGACTTGTTGCTTGACTAATTATTTATTATTTTCTTGGCTTGTATGGGGAAATCACTGGACCTGGATGTTGACAAGAAGGTAGTGTAGCTCGACCTGTCAAGTTAATTAATCAGTTACCCTCTTTATTTCCAGATGGTGGTGAAGACGTTCATGGACATGGATCAGGACAGCGAGGAGGAGAAGGAGCTCTATCTCAACCTGGCTCTCCACCTGGCATCAGACTTCTTCCTGAAGCACCCTGACAAGGACGTTCGCCTCCTGGTGGCCTGCTGCCTCGCCGACATCTTCAGGATCTACGCCCCTGAGGCACCGTACACTTCACCCGACAAACTGAAGGTCAGAGCCGTACTGTAGTGACGGTAATGGTTATTGGTTAGGTCAGAGTCTGACCTAGATCTAGCAGTACTGTAATGACGGTAATTGGTTAGGTCAGAGTCTGACCTAGATCTAGCAGTACTGTAATGACGGTAATGGTAATTGGTTAGGTCAGAGTCTGACCTAGATCTAGCAGTACTGTAATGACGGTAATGGTAATTGGTTAGGTCAGAGTCTGACCTAGATCTAGCAGTACTGTAATGACGGTAATGGTAATTGGTTAGGTCAGAGTCTGACCT
>JACXGI010014118.1:8487-19719 GCA_016801175.1 Esox masquinongy | reverse complement strand
ATGCTCATACTTTTCATGTTCATACTTTTCAGTTGGCCAACATTTCTAAAAATCCTTTTTTAGTATTAGTCTTAAGTAATATTCTAATTTTCTGAGATACTGAATTTGGGATTTTCATTAGTTGTCAGTTATAATCATCACACTTAAAAGAAATAAACATTTGAAATATATCAGTCTGTGTGTAATGAATGAATATAATCTACAAATTTCACTTTTTGAATGGAATTACTGAAATAAATAAACTTTTTGATGATATTCTAATTTTATGACCAGCACCTGTATAGACTAATTAATACACATGAACAGAAGGGTTTTTCATTAGCAAATAGATTGTTATTAAACCAGGTTATTTCATCAGGTAAGTTGACTGAGAACACATTCTCATTTAGAACAATGACCTGGGGGAATAGTCACAATAGGAGGAGAGCAGATGAATGAGCCAATTGGAGGCTGGGGATGATTAGTTACCAATGTTGCTATGAGGCCCATATTTGATATTTTGCCATGACATGGTCTAAAACCCATACTCATACCATCAGTGCCATTGGATTTGTAGTGATCAGTCAGGACCTCATTTAACAACCCATCCAAAAGTCAGCACAATGTTCAGGACACTTAGAGCAATGTCTGGACCTACCCTGCTAAAAAATGGACCTACCCTGCTAACTTGAGAGATAAGCCAGCAATGGGAGACTGAGAACTTCTATAGACAGAACTTCAGTATGCCATGCTTACCATTCTCACAAGTACTCATGTAATCGCTACCTGCTCTGCTGGACATTGCCTGTCACACCTCCAACGGTGCCTGTAGACCAGGATGATCAACAGTTAGTGGGCACCGGATCTTCACATCTATCTCCTAGTGGTGAACATAAAAAACAGTAATCTGTAAACTAGTCAGTATTCAAGCAATTGGCTAACCAAGACTCACAAGACTGACAAGACTGACAAATTAGTCAATTTAGGGTATATCAGTATCTGAAGCAACTACTGTATGGACTGAATTTAATAAATACATGATTTATTGGTAGCTACAGTTGCACATGTTTATACTGATTAACTAACAAGATACACATTACTGGTAGCATTTGTTATTACTAACGATTAGGTATGAGACTAACTTAGCAAACATTAGGTTACTGTATTGTTATTTAGCAAAAACAATTGCTAACTCAACACACATAAGTAGCTACATTAGGACTGTGTAGCTAGCTACTGTATCTAACATTTTGCCGTCACTCGTGTCCACAGTGTCGTCATGTTAATTTGGTTTACATACAACAAACATCTAGATAGCTAACATACATATAATACGAATGTAATGATGTTCACTTTAAAAAGCAACTTTAGTTAAAGCTCTTACCTGAATCAAATGGATGTGTAAGCCAGGATGTCCTGAATTTGAGTCCATACCGCGTCCTGTCCTGTCGAGGAGGTTGGCAGCCTCTCTCAATAATTCTGAGACGCTTTTCTGGGAGACTTAAATGGCATTCCTTAAACCACTACTTTACCAGCCCATCAATGTACAGCTCTGGAAAAAATTAAGAGACCACTGCACCTTTTTCTTTCCTTTCCAAAAAAGTTGGAAAGGAGGGTTTTGAGTGGGGAACAGAAGGGTTAAAATTAAGAGCCCACTACAAATTGAACGCTTCTGTTCCTCACTCAAAACTTTTCAACTTTTTTGGAAAGGAAAGAAAAAGGTGCAGTGGTCTCTTTATTTTTTCCGGAGCTGTATGTCACGCTTACAATCAATGCGTGCTACCGCTGCCTGGTGGCAAAACATACAAATCTCCACACGCATTTGCAAATCGCCACAAGCATTTGCAGATCTCTGCTGCGGCAGAAGTGTAGCAAAAGTCACGTGTAAAAAGACAGCGAATTGAGAGGCCCATCTGAGTTGTAACTGATGACTTTTCCGTATACGCATTTACAGAATTGTCTACGCATTTACAGATTTTGTCTACACATTCACAGATCTATGTATGCATTTACAGATTTGTCCACACATATACAAATCTCAATACACTTACAAATCTGAATACAGATCTTGAGATGTTTTTACACATACAATTTTGATTACGCACACACAGAATCTGAATACACATTTGCAGATTCCTGTACAGAGCAAAACTGAGGTGTGGTCTGCTTTCCCGAATGCAGGGCGGGGGAGGGGTTTGTAACTATTCCGTATTTGTGAATAACAATGGTCAAGAGTCTGATCACCCTGGGTATGAAAGTTGATGTGCTGGTGGTATTTTGGTAAAACCTTCCTCAACAACAATAGCAGCTGCCTCAGGGTGGATGTACTCTAGTCCATTTATTACTTCACAGGCCTTCCAGTGGGCGCGTTTTATCCCCCTGCGGGGGTATATAGACTGCTGTGATAATAGCTGAGCTGAATTCCTTCGGAAGGTAGAAGGGCCGTATCTTTACAGACAGTAGCTCTAGGTCTGGTGAACAATGTGCCGACAGCACTGCAACATCCGTTCCCCAGCGAGAGTTAACCATAATGCAGACTGTTATGGAAATTCATAAACGAATGTACATTTCGGAAATGTCTGCTTTTCTATTGCCTGGTATGTAACTCTGGTCTACATGTTTGAATAATATCAGTGGATCATTAGGTACTCTGACCATTTGTTAATCTGCCTAAACCAACAAGGGTATCTGTCCTTTGTCCTTCAGGAATGTGGCTGACTATCTTTTACGATGTTCCTCTACCCCCCTTGACAGTAAACACCTAGGGCAGGAAGGATAAGGTGAGGGGACAGCCCGCCCTTTGGGTAAAACCTATGTGACATAAGACAGCTGGGCAGTATCTTACCACACCCCTTTTAACTGTAATAAATACTGACTGTTCATGTATTTTCCTGAGATTCCTCAGATGTTTATTCTGTAAGCTTTTGACATGTCTCTCTTTTTGCAAATAAACTGTTAATTGTGCCAAGAGAATTTTGTCTCTACTTACTCCTAAAAGAGTTCCTATCGATGGAATTACCATCACAAGACCCCTCCGCCCATGCTTTTACCTGACCCTGTTATTCTGTCCTGCCGGTTAGATAGAAAAGCCAGAAGGGGTGACATTCAAGTATGGCACAGTTGGATCTAGCCATGATTCCACAAATGCTAGCACACAGCGGTTTGCAATATCCCGTTGAAAGTTAATCTGTGCGTGTAGTTTGTCCATATTATTGTCCAGGGATTGAACATTTGCGAGTAGAATGGTCGGTAGGCTCTTCCAAGATCTGCATAGGACACTGCCACGTTTGCCCCTCTTCTTTCTCTTCCATTGGCATGTTAGTAAACAGATCGGCGGCAGAAGAATTGCAAACTGTACCTGTAAACTGTCTATGGACAATACTATGAATAGCATTCAATACTTCTGCGGCCTCTGGTGTAGGTATTTCCTCACGCTGTTTTTTCTTCTTAGATCCATTTTGAAAATGTCAAATAATTTTAGCCATGTTATTTTTTAATGTACCTATAAAGTTATTAGTTGAAATTAAATAGTTTGATTGCAGCCATCCTTATATTTGCATGGTCTATGTATTAACTCCAATATAATTTCCTTGCACAAGCTAACAAAATAATCAAATGCTTGCTGCAATGCATACATCCTAGATAACATAATTAGTTACACATGGTAATAAGCAGGCTACTGTTTGCTGCTAACATACAGCCTACAGCTTTAAAAAAAATCTAATAAGTTTGATATTTCCATGCAATTAAATTTTTCTGTGTTTATTGGATACCAAAGAAGTCAGCTACCTACAGTTGGTCCGGAAATATTTGGACACTGACACAATTTTTATAATTTTGGCTCTGTACACCAACACAATGGATTTGATATGAAACAACTATCACCTAGCCCAGCAACACAAGCATACCCAATGAGCTAAATGCATGCTATGCTTTGAAGCAGTTACTACTGAACCATTAATGAACAAGTACTTGAGAGCACCAGTTTCTCTGGAAGATAATGTGATCTTGTTCTCTGTAGCGGATATGACTAATAATAAACACTGCTTTCAAGCAGGTTATTATTCGCCAGGCTGCAGGTCCAGATTGAATACCAGGGTGCATACTCGGAGCATATGCAGACTAGCTGCCAAGATGTCTTCACATGCATCTTCAAACTCTCCCTGGACTTGTCCATAATGCCAGCTAGCTTCAAGCAGACCAGCATAGTCACTGTGCCCAACCATACAAAGGCAACCTGCCTAAATGACTATTGTCCAGTTGCTCTAAAATCTGTAGCTGTGAAATGCTTTGAAAGGCAACCCATGATTTACATCTACACCATCATCATGGACACTGGACCCCTTGATTGGGAACAAACTCTGTTTGCAATTGGATCCCGGACTTCCTGATTACCAATGATTATGAGGGAACAGGCAAGGCAGAGGAGCTGATCATGGACTACTGGAAAGGGGTTTGGAGAGAACACACCAATCCATATCGATTGTGCTGAAGTTCAATGTACTTGGTGTCTGCATTACCAACAATATGACATTTCCTGCACACACAGACAGTTCTGAAGCAAACATGTCAAAGCCTCTTACCCCTTAATAGGCAGAAAGGTTTTAAAGCTGCACCATTGAGAGCAACTTTATAGTTATTGGAGAACATGTGAAGAACTATGGAAGATCAACATCTTGGACTCATGCAAATTAAGAAAGTTATCCTGACTTACGGTTGAATGAAAGTGGACAGAATCCAATAGCTGTATGACTGCTTGCTATGGCAACCGCACTGCCTGTGATCGCAAAGAGCTTCAGATAGTGGCGTGAATGGGGCCAAGCTACCTGTCCTCCAAGACGCACTACAAACCAGGCAATGTCAGAGGAAGTACCAGACGAAAACCCTGAAAATGCAGAGTTTAAAAATGCTACATATTCTCGGAATTTGGCAAAGAGACCGCAAATTAATGTTCTGACTACAATGATAGACTTCACATCTTGAGAAAATGTGGAATCCGTATTGGCAACATAAATATGTAAAATATTCAAAGTCAACATTTTTCGTTCCCATCCTAACTGGTCCCAGAGATATCACTCATATATGCATGTTATACTTACCTGACATGTGTGCACATATTATCACATTGTGATGAACTTGTAAAAGGAGATGATGTCACACCATTTGGACTAATTGATTGCACCTGTTCCCGCTGGTGAACTCTGTCTGAGACTCTTAAGAGACAGAGTCAGGAGTCAAGTGGGCGGTGTTCAGGGAGCAGATCAAATATCCTGAGAATTAATCGAGCTAGAGTTGTAACCATATTCGGTTGATCTGCAGTCAACTTGGGGGGAGGTGGATGCATTTGTAGTCATGTAGGGCTGCCGGCAGTGAAGTCAGATAACAGAGGGGGAGACGCATGTACGCAGGGAAAGAGAGGAAATAGGTCAGTGGGTTTTAGGAGTGCTCCGCACTGCTCCTTGGTTGCATGTAGGCACTCTCAGACTGTTACAGAGTGTTTCTGTCTCGAACCAATTCAACGTTCCCATGAGGCTCTGCTACCAAATAGCCTGACTGGCACTGTGCCATACGCTTAGACCCTGGGGAAGGGTCTCGTCAATCGGGCAAATTATGAACTTTTTAATGTTTCTTTAATTGTTGTTGTCCTTTTTGTGTGTTAATTCTATTTCATAATGGTTATATTACCATTCGATTTTAGATTATACAGCTCTGTGTTAGAAATCAGCCGTTTCGTATAGTGGTTGAAATAATGATCGCGTACCCGGTCGTCAAGGGAGAGAGTAATTCAATTAATTATTGCAGTATTTGATAGTCTATTGTTCATGATGTTACAGACTCGATACTCAGTCTTACAAACTCGAGCTCATCTCACTCAATCTCAAAGAACTTCCGGTCGTACCTCAGCTTTATAGACATAGAAGACAGAATTACTCTAAGCCCATTGGCTACTTACTGTCGCACTTTGAATAAACGTGACTTCCTGTGTACAGAAAAACAGATGGTCTTTTGTTATCTAAACATAAGCATACACTTCAACACCTGGATGGGGGGGACCTGAGCTGCAGTACGGTGGAGCAGGGAGTGCTCCTTTGGAAGTGGGCTTATCCTACCCATTGTTAGAATATATTGTTCGTATAGTGGTTACCTTAGTAAGACCATACTCGGTCGAAAATTAAGGGAGAAAGAGAAGCTTTATTAAAAGCACCGCAGTGCTGTGTTTGTGTGCTTGTTTGCTGTGCTCGTGTGCAGTGCGTCTGTGGAGGTGGGTGGGGGAAATCACGGGTTAGCCATTAGTGATTCTGACCTGCTGGGGGACCCATCCATATCCGGCAGTAGTACAGGACCTCCCTGATCCAAAGCTGATGTTGTCTTATGAATTCAAATAAAGTATCCTATGTCTTTCTAAACTGTGTGGTCTGTTATAATCTCTTGTAATATGTCAGAGACTGATAACATATCACTTGTACTGTCAGGAAGCGGGCTGGCTGTAGATCATAATTATGTACCCTCCTAGCATGGCCACTGTGCACATATTCATACATTCCCAATTCAATAATGCCTGTGTACAGTATAAAAAAAAACATATCATTACAGGGTAATTTTGATACTTGTATCAGAAACTGAGCCGTTTCTCTTTTTGCTGGTAAGTACTGTTTCTAGCAGAAATTTATTCTGTTTATGCTAAACCTTTATTTGATTATTGAAGCGGGATATATCAAAGTATGTTTATTATCTTGCTATCTTTTCTCGAATATGTACACTGACCATAAGTATAAGGACACCCGACCATCACACCTACACTACTCAAAAAAAATAAGGGTACATGTAATCGTCACAGTATAACAGCAAGTCAATTAAACTTCAGGGATGTCAATCTATCCAGTTAGGAAGCATAAGCGATTGTGAATCAATGTCACCTGTTTTGGTGCAAATGAAAGAGACAACAGGTGCACTGGAGAGGCAAAAGCAAGACAACCCCCAAAAAGGGAATGGTTTTGCAGGTGGTGGTCACAGGCAATTGCTCTCTCCTTATCCGTCCTGACTGATTCTTCTCTAGTTTTGCGTTTTGCTAGTGTCTTTGTCACTACTGATGAGTAGTACTGCATGAGGCAGTACCTGCAGCACAATCAGGTTGCACAGGTAGTCCAGCTCCTCCAGGATGTCACATCCATGCACACCGTCGCAAGAAGGTTTGCTGTGTCTCCCAGTACAGTCTCAAGACCATCGAGGAGATACCAGGAGATGGGCCATTACAAGAGGAGAGCTGGACATGGCCGTAGAAGGGCATCAACCCAGCAGCAGGACCGGTATCTGCTCGTTTGTGCGAGGAGGAACAGGAGGAGCACTGCCAGAGCCCTACAAAATGACCTCTAGCGGACTACTGGTGTGCATGTTTCTGGCCTATCTGTGAGAAACAGACTCCATGAGGGTGGCATGAGGGCCCGACATCCTCTAGTCTGACCTGTGCTCACAGCCCAGCACAATGCAGCTCAATTGGCATTCGCCTGAGAACACCAGAATTGTCAGGTCTGCCATTGGTGCCCCTTTCTCTTGTTAGCTTCTGTCCACTTTTGATCCATGAACAGAATTTTTAAACAAACAAGTCAGGGGAGAATCTTTAATTAGCATGAGTCCAAAATGTTGATCTTCCATAGTTCTTACATGTTCTCCCATGATTACAATGTTAACACAGTCTTTTATGCCAGGACACATAGGAGGCGGTCAGTGTTCATAGCCAACCATTACACAGATTATTATAAGAAAGGTTTATCTTACAAAATACCCTTGTATGGTGTATTCCAAACTATGACCCAAGGGTCTACTCAGAGAGTCCTATGACAGTCACATACCCAGTTCCTAGCAGGTGGTATGGACAGGGTGTGTGGGAAAGCATGTGGTCTCTGTTTTTCTAGCAAGCTTGGTTGTTAGAATTTGGCTGGCGATATGTGCCGACCTAGCACAACTATGGGCCAATGGCTATATCTGATAATTTGGGGGCCACCATTGCTGAAAATGTGTGCGTGTGATTAACTCCTGATAGTAATCTAAACAACTGTTAAAGACCCCATAGAATGGCACTCTTCCTTGCTTTTGTGAGACACGAGCGCTGGCACTCAGTGTGCTGGAGAGGGCGCATAAATGCGCGACATACTTTAAATTATGTTTTTCAATGTAGACTACATCAAAAATTAGTTTTCTCTGAAAGCAATTCTCCACTCCATGAAAAAACCTTTTATTTTGGCAATGGTTAGATGGTTAGATGGTTAGATGGTTAGAAAACGTGAGCTAAACCTTGCGGTCCTGGGGTAAACGTTGGAAGAGCCGATTGTACAACAAGTGGCATTCAAGTAGTATCGGTTTTCAGTTTATTTCTCCCCACTAAAGTTCTCTTTCGAATATATACCTCAACACTATCAGCTCCTTGGTCACGATACTAGACACGCAGACAGGGAGGAAAAGAAACCATTCAACTTTTACTTTACTTACCAATGTGGCGTTCTATCAGTGCCGTTCTATCCAGCCATGTGACTATCCATTCATTAAATTAATTTTAGCACTTTAGGATTCTCCTTACCCTGGGAATATGCACGAACATTAATGGTTTGTAAGTGTGGCATTACAATGTAAGGGGACGCCCAACAGAAGTAATCCTTCCTGGCCAGTGATAAATCACAGAACAGCATCGCCCATTATAGAACAGTAGTTTTCCGGCAGATGAAAATATCAACGGCCAAAATGTTCAGTGGGAAATATGCCAAATAAATAGATGAATAGCATACTAAATAGCCTAATATTGTGTAACCTATATGATCTGTTGCCAAGAAAACAGCAAGCCTCCGCAGTTTCAGTAAGACATTACTGAGTCTTTGGTCATGTGACCAAGCGAGGCACGAGATTCAAAAGCTGCACACTCCGGCAGCAACTCCAGCATACACGTTTAATATGCAATGGCACAGCATATTTATATCCATACATTTTAATGTGGATTATCTAATTAGGAAATATGATTGGAAATGACAAAATTCGACTTACATTATTAGTCAAAATACTTTACACACGCTTGAGTGTTTTTTTTTCTTTTGTCGATCAGAGTTGATCCGACAAATAAGCGAATCTATTAAATAATAATGTTGCGAAATTAGGCTACATTATGGTGCCTTGCAAAACAATTCTTAGCTAGGTTTAAACATATTGAAATTTAGAAGCAAATGAGTTTCAGTAAATGATCTGCGCCTATAACTTTGGGCAGAGCTGTCAAACGCTCTTCTGGACCCATGGCCTAGACATCCTATGGGAACTGATATAACTCATGTTTCTAACATTGGCTTCAATATCCTTTATTCAGATTGGAAACATTTTGTAATCCAAGTATTGCGCAATAAGATAGTTGCCTATAAAATAATTGTGATCTGGCTCAAATTATTGCGATCAGGCAATTATGTAATGGTGACCGCCCTATTGTAGTTTTAACCTATATGCTCAGTTCACAAAGATTGTGAGGAGTTCATTCTGCTGACAAATTTAAATAAAAAACATTTGTTTGATCATAGCGTTTGTGTTTTATTACTGTTTAAATGTAGGCTATTATATAGCTATTTAAAACATGTCCGGTAGCTGTTCTTTATGTCCGGAGGCAGTCAAAAAAAAGTCTAACGTAAACTCTAATATAGCTCCCACCCACAGTGTTATTTAGCATACTAGAATCAGTCAGTTTGATGTTCAGTTCCAGATTTGTTTATTTATGTATTTTCTTTGACTTAGATGTTCAGTTCAACAGTTATCCTGTTTCTAATAAAGTCAAAGATAGTGACATTGTCGGGAATGAACATTTTTCACAGAGTATGGTGGTATCGGCCGATTAATTGGCTATCGGCTTTTTCCTGCTCTTTTTCCTGGAAAAAATTAAGAGACCACTCCTAATTTTTCTTAAATCAGCATCTTTACATGTATGGCAGCCATCCCATTCCAGTGTCTGTTAAATTCCAACACAGGCACACTTCATTTTACTTAATGAGGTACTGATTAGGTGATTAACTGAACCAAATCTAATTTAACGAGGAAAAATATAAAAAACACTGCTACGGTCATCACTATCCTCTTGCAATAAGACCAGCTGAATGGCAAAAACTGTGTAAGTAGTACCTCAAAGGTAATTTGAATAAAAAAAATAACTATTCAGCAAGACCAAAGAGTTGAAAAGGGTTCAATTCTGGCTTTACTGGCAGAGGGATACTGTGAACGTCAGGTTGCTTCCATCCTGAACATTTCAAAGACGGCTATTCATAAGAACAAGGTCAAGCAACAGACATTGGGGACAACAAAGCTACAGACTGGCAGAGGGCGAAAACGACTGTCCACTGACCGAGATGACTGTCAAGTCATTCGCATGTCACTCAATAACCGTAGGATGACATCAAGTGACCTAATGGCATAAAGTCACTCAACAGCAATGTGACAGACTGGTTCAGAGCATGCCAAGACGCATGAATGCTGTGATTAAAAATCAGGGTTATTCCACCAAAATATTGATTTCTGAACTCTTCCTAAGTTAAAAAATTAGTATTTTGTTGTTGAAAAATTAATATGAATTTGTTTTCTTTGCATTATTTGAGGTCTGAAAACAATGCATCTTTTTTTGGTTATTTTGACCAGTTGTTGTTTTCTACAAATAAATACTCTAAATGACAATATTTTTATTTGGAATTTGGGAGTAATGTTGTCAGTAGTTTATAGAATAAAACAAAACTGTTCATTTTACTCAAACACATACCTATGAATAGTAAAACCAGAGAAACTGATACTTTGGAGACAGGGCTTTTTCAAGGGCTGCTCCAAGACTTTGGAATGCACTTCCACAATTCATCCGTGACTCTAAATCTGTTGCCATCTTCATCCACCACCTCAAGTCTCATCTGTTCAAACAAGCCTATCCCTAGCCCCTGCCATATGTTGTTTGACCCCCCCCCCCCTTTTTTTGTTAGCTACCATTTGTCAAATTGCTCTATCTGTAGTTGTTTGTTATGTGCAGTATCTCATAAAAGTGAGTACACCCCTCACATTTTTGCAAATATTTGATTATAACTTTTCATGTGACAACACTGAGGAAATGACACTTTGCTACAATGTAAAGTAGTGAGTGTACAGCTTGTATAACAGTGTAAATTTGCTGTCCCCTCAAAATAACTCAACACACAGCCATTAATGTCTAAACCGCTGGCAACAAAAGTGAGTACACCCCTAAGTGAAAATGTC
>JACXGI010014117.1:0-19625 GCA_016801175.1 Esox masquinongy | reverse complement strand
TTTGTGCATCATCTTTAGAAGAGGCTTCCTTCTGGGATGACAGCCATGCAGACCAATTTGATGTAGTGTGCGGCATATGGTCTGAGCACTGACAGGCTGACCCCCCACCCCTTCAACCTCTGCAGCAATGCTGGCAGCACTTATATGTCTATTTCCCAAATACCAACATCTGGATATGACGCTGAGCACGTGCACTCAAATTCTTTGGTCAACCATGGCGAGGTCTGTTCTGAGTGGAACCTGTCCTGTTAAACCGCTGTATGGTCTTGGCCACCGTGCTGCAGCTCAGTTTCAGGGTCTTGGCAATCTTCTTATAGCCTAGGCCATCTTTATGTAGAGCAACAATTCTTTTTTTCAGATTCTCAGAGAGTTCTTTGCCATGAGGTGCCATGTTGAACTTCCAGTGACCAGTATGAGGGAGTGTGAGAGCGATAACACCAAATTTAACACACCTGCTCCCCATTCACACCTGAGACCTTGTAACACTAACAATTCACATGACACCGGGGAGGGAAAATGGCTCATTGGGCCCAATTTGGACATTTTCACTTAGGGGTGTACTCACTTTTGTTGCCAGCGATTTAGACATTAATGGCTGTGTGTTGTGTTATTTTGAGGGGACAGCAAATTTACACTTATACAAGCTGTACACTCACTACTTTACATTGTAGCAAAGTGTCATTTCTTCAGTGTTGTCACATGAAAAGATATAATCAAATATTTACAAAAATGTGAGGGGTGTACTCACTTTTGTGAGATACTGTATATATAGGTTAAAAATGATATCCTTATAACATACCACAACATTTTCTTTTCTTCTCTTTTTTACCAACCAGTGCATGAGCAACGTGATGCGGCAGAGTATTTAGAGAAACTTTTAAGCATGGTCAATCCTGATTGGTCTAAGGTAGTGTTATTATTCATACTGAGATGTTATTGGACCACCTCTAACTGATCACTTTACAAATACAATGTTTTACAGGACAAAACAAGGCCTTTATATTATTATATTCGTTTTATGCCTTTAGATGTTTAAAGGACAGTTCAGATACACTACCAGATGTTCAAAAGGTCATGAGGTCAGTGATGGAACTGGCCCATTCTGGACTCTGCCACTTTCATTGGCTCGTTCATCAGACAAATCCCGCAGTGTGGTGAGCAAAATATTCTTTATGTATTTTTGTATTTTTATTTAGCATGGAATGTTTATGAACATTGTGTGTGTGTTACAGAGGGATGGTTTGGAGGAGCTTTTCAAATCTTCAACCGTCAGTGAGATGTACTGTGACCAATGTGAAGGAAGAACACATGCAACCATTGTGAGTTAGGATTTTTAGAAAACCCTAAATCTTCACACAAAAAAGATAACACGTTTCTTTGTGGAAGGTTACGGTAGCTCCTGCATGACACTGTTCCCCTGGCTACACTCATCAGGACTGATGTTTGTGTCACCCAGGCATGTGAGATGGTGGAGCCCCCAGAGATTCTCACTCTGTTACTCAAGAGGTTTCGGTTTGACTACCGCACTATGTCGTATGTCAAAAAGGACTGCAATGTGGACGTTCCTCACACATTACAGATGAAGGTTTTTAAAGATACTTTCTATGTATATTATTAATCTATAGGATGTACTCTTACCCCTCCTATCCCTGCAGCTCATATGCTCACCACTTTCTGTATGGTACATAAATGTTTTGTCAACTTTGCTTTTAGATTTTCTGTGTATTGTCTTATATGTTGTTACCAGCACTATTACACCAAATGGAGAATAAAAATATTCTCAAATTGGCAACACGTTTGTAAATATTTTTACTTGTTGGAATAGTGGCGGAATAAAACTAAAACAGTTGATTAATTTCTGTACTCACCACTGGTCTTTCACCCTTCCAAAAACATATTTGTACATTTACACCGATCAGCCATAACATTATGACCAACTGCCTAATATTGTGTTGGTTCCACTTTTGCCGCCAAAACAGCCCAAACCTGTTGAGGCATGGACTCCACTAGACCTCTGAAGGTGTGCTGTGGTATCTGGCACCAAGATGTTAGCAGCAGATCCTCTAAGTCTTGTAAGTTGTGAGGTGGGGCCTCCATGGATCAGACCTGTTTGTCCAGCACATCATGCAGATGCTCGATTGTATTGAGATCTGGGGAATTTGGAGGCCAAGTCAACACCTTGAACTCGTTGTTGTGTTCCTCAAACCATTCCTGAACCCTTTTTGCTTTGTGGCAGGGCACATTATCCTGCAGAAAGAGGCCAATGCCATCAAGGAATACTGTTGCCATTAAAGTGTGCACATGGTCTGCAACAATGCTCAGGTAGGTGGTACATGTCAAAGTAATATCCACATGAATGGCAGGGCCCAAGATTTCCAAGCAGAACATTGCTCAAAGCATCACACTGCCTCCGCCAGCTTGTCTTCTTCCCATAGTGCATCATGGTGCCATGTGTTCTCCAGGTAAGCGACGCACACGTACCCGGCCATCCACGTGATGTAAAAGGAAACATGATTCATCAGACCAGGCCACCTTCCATTGCTCCATGGTCCTGTTCTGATGCTCACGTGCCCATTGTAGGCTCTTTCGGCAGTGGACGGGTCAGCATGGGCACCCTGACTGGTCTGCAGCTACGCAGCACCATACGTAACAAACTGCGATCCACTTTGTGTTCTGACACCTTTCTATCAGTACCAACATGAACTTTTTCAGCAATTTGAGCTACAGTAGCTCGTCTGTTCGGACTGTATGGGCCAGTCTTCACTCCCCATGTGCATCAATGAGCCTTGGCTGCCCATGACCCTGTCACCGGTTTACCACTGTTCCTACCTTGGACCACTTTCGATAAATTGTGACCTCTGCAGACCAGGAACACCCCACAAGGGCTGCAGTTTTGGAGATTCTTTGACCCAGTCGTCTAGCCATCACAATTTGGCCCTCGTCAAAGTCTCTCAGATCCTTGCGCTTGTCCATTTTTCCTGCTTCTAACACATCAACTTTGAGGACAGAATGTTCACTCGCTGCCTAATATATCCCACCCACTGACAGGTCCCATGATAATGAGATTATCAGTGTAATTCATTTCACCTGTCAGTGGTCATATTGTTATGGCTGATCGGTGTATGTGATAGCCCTATTTTCCTGTTCATAGAGGACCATTTGTCTCTGAACAGGACTGTGACTATGCACTCTATGCCGTTGTGAACCATGTGGGAAGTCCAAGACGTGGACATTACACAGCCACAATCAGGTCCTATGTGGATCACAACTGGTACATCTTTGATGACACCTGCATCCGAATGGTAAAGTATATCCTTTTTTATTACATTGAATACTGATCATTTATGTTTAAAAGATGACGTTTCATCAGAATATAATGGAAAAACCATGAATAGATGCTACCCTCAACATAGTTTGATATCAATCTTAAGCCAGTACAACATGCCTGATATATAGTTCTCTACTTCTTGTAGTCAGGAACAGATTGACAAGTTCCTATTTTCGACAACTGGTCTGTTTTTAGCCTAGTGGACCTGAATTACTTAATGGGCCGATGTAACAAATTATTATTTGGCTAATAATAGGAACCTTGAAGAGAAAAAGTGCAGCGTGAGGGACTCCAGGAATAGAATGTTATACTTGAAATGCCAGGATTTATCTCTGTTCTCCGTCCACCACTAGGCCCACTGTTTAATGTGTATTGCTCTTCTCCTACAGGTCAGTCAACAATCAATCAGCCATATGGATAATGAAAGGTAAAATCACCACATGAAGTTCTGTGTTTAAAAAAAACATGCTCTGACATGAGTTTTTTTATTGTATTACAATTTATGTATTATTATTTTGTCCACTAGATCCCAGAGTCCGTATCTGCTTATGTACAAGAAAGGTAAGTTAACTGTTTTAAAATTCTAGCCATACAGTCAGCCCTTAAAGTAACATCACTAATCTTATTTGTCTTCAGTTTTCCAGACTTCAACAGGTCCTGTTTGATCCATTTATATGTGTAGCCCGAGTGTCCTTCTGCTTGGCTAAAATGAAATAGGTTTCCTTCATCTAATCTCTTTTTGACTAATTACAGTCGAACTAATGTGTGCATTTCCCCTATAATTTTAAGCATGTACTCCAGTTCAACCAAGAGAAGAAGAACTTAAGAAAACAATGGAATTGAAGTTTATGGATGAGGACTGGAAAATAATAAAGGAAGAGGAAGAACTGAGAATAATAAAAAAAGAATGTAAGAGAAGAAATGAGAAATTCAAGAAAATAATTAATGTGGAATCTAAGAGAATATCAGTACAACAGCAGAGAGTACATATGGAATCAAAGACCTGGGAAGACAGCAGTAGAAGTGGTGTAAAGGCCAGTCATCATGCCAATCCTCATGTCAGTCATCATGCCACTCCTCATGTCAGTCATCATGCCACTCCTCATGTCAGTCATCATACCAATCATCATGTCAGTCATCATGCCACTCCTCATGTCAGTCATCATGCCACTCCTCATGTCAGTCATCACGCCACTCCTCATGTCAGTCATCACGCCACTCCTCATGTCAGTCATCACGCCACTCCTCATGTCAGTCATCACACTCCTCATGTCAGTCATCATGCCACTCCTCATGCCAGTCATCATGCCAGTCATCATGCCACTCCTCATGTCAGTCATCATGCCACTCCTCATGTCAGTCATCATGCCACTCCTCATGCCAATCCTCATGCCACTCCTCATGCCACTCCTTATGTCAGTCATCATGCCACTCCTCATGCCAATCCTTGTCCGATGACAATAAAAGAGAAAAAGAAGGGAAGACTTGAATCTAAGAGAATAAGAGGAATTAAAGAGGATATAAGAAAAATTGAAGAGAATCCTGGAGAAATTGAAAAGTGTAAAAGTTTTGAAGTGCATAGAAATGGAATTGGAAAATATGGAAGGGAGAGTGAAGAGTATAGAAAAGGAATTCAGAAGAATAGAAGAGGAATTGAAGAGTGTAGAAAAAGAAGTGTAGAAGAAAACCTGTCAAGTGTAAAAGAGAAATTGAACATGGCTGAGTTGGGACCTTACAGACTCACTGTGGGAGTGAAGGAAATGACCTGAGGAAAGGAGGCAAAGAGTCTGCAATATAATAGGTACACTAGGATTTATTACATTCAGTTTTATTCAGTGGTCTTTTGGTATTGGAAATCCTGAAGGTCTAGTCTGTATCAGTAACCATACCAAATTTGGTAACCATCCATGAATTGTTATGCATACAGTCTTACAGACCCAAATATAATTCCTATGCCCAGCACTCTGAACACTGGCAATGAAAGCTGCATCAACAAGTACTGTGAACTGCTGAAGAACTGCCCCAGGTGCAGGGCGTCTCCCACTGCTCCTCTGTTCATGCCTGTCGCACCTGTGGCCTACAGGTCGAGCACAAAAAGATAGGCTTTCAGAACATTCTCTGCCCCAGGTGCAATGAAGAGGTCTGAGTGCATGGAGACTTGCTCATATTTCATATTGTGATCTGAAGGAGTGTCTTCCCAGGCAGACATCTATAACAAGTAGCTCTCATTCCAGTTGTGGTAATTGGCACAGTGGCACATCAGGTGACAATGATGGTTATGCATACTGAATGTGTACAGTGCATTGAAATAAAACTTTCCTCCTGCCTTTATATCATTGTCTGATTTAATCTCTGATTCTAAAACTTTACCCCTGAATATGACAATTTAAAACACTGGTAGCAAAGTTTAATAACTAGTGTAAGATTTATACCCTGTACTCTGAATACCCTTCACCTGTATTTCTATCGTGCGTCACCTCCGTGTGGGTTTAAGAGTATGCTAGCGACCAAGGTAGTAAATAATGGCGGACGCTACTCTTCATAAGGGTTTATACGTTCCTAGATATTCTGGAAGTTTATTTAGCTATATACTGAAATCATTTTCAACAGTTTTGTTAAAACGCGTTTTTGGCTAATCCTCACTTGATTTGTCCATTTATGTTTTCCGTACCAGATTTTTTTCTATTTATCAGTTCCAACATGGCTGCGATCAGGAGAGGGGTGACTCCGGGTTGTCTATTGAGATGTTTTTTAAGACAGGCTAAACCAAATCCGGGCAACCATTCAAGTAAAAAAATATGGAACCAGGTTTGACTTGTTTGTGTCTCTGTGCTCTAGAATTATGGTGTTTGTCTGGCAGCAGGTAGTTAAAAGCGAATTCTACCAGCTCGCCCGGCGAGGTGTATGTACAGTGTCTGTGACTTTGACAATGTTCAGCTAGCTGGTTAATTTATTCTAACTTTTGTAGCAAGTGAATCAGCCCGGTGTATTTATATCAAATATCTTGATAGCCAACTATATGCCACACGCCAGAATCGTTTTGATATTTTACACGTATAGATCGGGGCACCAGTCTGCATATACAATTTGAGCTCTGCAGTCAGTCAAAGATTTACTGTAGTACTACCTAGTGATAGCTAGCAGTCTGTTCATTTAAATATTGCTTTTTAAAGTACTGAAGTCTATTGACTATGCTTCAGTGACCGCTGCATTGTCAAAGTCAACCTATTCTGATAAAAAATGTAGTATCTTCAACTGATGATTATGCATGTCTTACAGTAAATAGCTAGTTTTCATTCATGTTATCGTGTCCCCGTTCTAAATAGAGGTTTCAACAGATATCCCATCTTCACTCAGTAGTAGAAGGCAGAAGTCTGTCGACTAGAGCCGTTCTCACTCGTCACAGTGGAAGGTACTTATTGGTCAGCGCTGTGTCAGTCAGACACAACAGCTCACAGGTGAGTCAGTGTCAATCTATGGTGACTAATCTACTAAACTAGTTTACAGTAAAGATAATCAGTTTGCAAACCTTTTATTTATTTCCCTCTGTAGGGCCCCATAAAATCTGTTGAAAAGAACTCGGAAGGAATCACGTCCACAGATTACAATGCAATTTATTTGTATTACATTTATACTGAACTTAGTAGGGAATCGAATAAATGTATTTCAAGTTATTTGGCCAAGTTTTTTGTAACACCTAAATAGAATGCATCACTGACTTGCAAGAGGAAAGAAAAGGATGACTGTATGAACTTGCTGCTGTGTCGCTGTGGATAAGAGCATCTGCTAAATAACTAAAATAAAAAATATATAAAGTATTTCGTTAATCTTTTTCAAACGGCAACGAGAATGTTCCTTTCTGTGTATGTGCAGTGCATGAATAGTGATTATGCTAATAACAAGATAAAGAGTTAACTACAAACTATATGCGGTCTAGTTGCCTAAACCATTGCCTCCAGGTCACATGCATCTCTGAGGCGTTGGTTTAAATCTGGCCCACTGCTCTTTCAACAAAAGCTGTCTTCTTGATATTTCCAGTGTCTCTATCAATAAACTATAGAAATGCCCAAAAATGGGTTAAAAAAAAAAAATGTGCTTACGGTGGAATGGTATCATGATTATTTAGAATTTTGTTGTGAACTAAGAACACATGCAAATGCTGGGAAAAACAGAAACCTGGACAAACATGACAAAAAAATATTGTTGGAAAACTTGAAACGGAATCACACAAAAGGTTTAACTGATTTAATAGGGCCTTTCGTCTGGTGTTATGGTTTGATCTCTTTTCAGCTGATTTTTGAGCTAGATATTAAGATAACTTCCATTTAACTAAGTCTAGATGTTTATATTTCCAGATCCCGGGTGACACCGTCCCCACCGCATCACCAGTGCTGGAAACCACCCCCATCCCCAGCCCAGTCTTGGTTGACCCGGCCTCTGTAATCACACAGCCAATCGGAGAGCAGGCGTTAGAAGCAGCACCAACCGCGGCGGATCTTCTGCAGGGGTCGGGAGTAGAGCTGAGCCTATCGGAGCTGGGCCTGGGGAGCGCCACGCCCGTGGGCCTGGTCCAGAACATGCTGGAGTTCATGCATGTGGACATGGGGATGCCGTGGTGGGGAGCCATTGTTGCCGGTGAGCCCCCCTCCCCCCGTCACCAGAACTCTCTGAACTGCCTGGCTGAGCTCATTCCAATGATCACACTTCAGTCCCCCATCCAGAGTGAGTTGTGTTTATGTGCGTCGGTAACTGTGTGTTTACTCCGCAGGCACCATACTGGCCCGCGTCATGGTGTTCCCAGTAATAGTTAAGGGTCAGAGGGAGGCGGCCAAGCTCAACAACGTCATGCCGGAGATGACCAAGCTCACCAACAAGATGAACGAGGCCAAGCAGAGTGGCAACAAGTTTGATTGTTAGTATCCGTCTATACCTCGTCTCTCTTTCCCCTACTCATTCCATTCCCAAAGGTGTCTTTTTTCTTCTATTTATCGTCTTCTACTCACACAATATGCACTACCCCCTTTTGACATGGCAGGTCCCATTGTAACTTAGTGTCATGGTTTATCCCCATCTCCTCTTCATTTCCCTTCATTAGACCATGGAGAAGAGTTAGTCCACATCAGGCCAGGCCTTTATTTATCTACTATCTTTAACTCCTTTTACTTTGTCGCAACACGGTATGATGAGGTGTCTTTGTTCAGATGCTTCGAATGTGAGTCATACGCCTGTTTTCAGTCTCGTATGTTTTTTTCTTCCAGTTGCCAAGGCTTACTCCGACCTCACGATGTTCCAGAAGAAGAATGATGTCAACCCTCTTCGAGGATTCTTGGTACCTCTGGTTCAGGTGTGTTTCGTCTTTAATTTAATGACTGGAATAAGTAATGTAAACTCATTATACCCCATACTGAGTATTGAACAAGTGCACACCTGAGGAGAAATAACTGGGACCAGGTTTCTGGAGTAAACCTAACCCTGTCTGTCTGTCCACCATTCTAGACACCAGTCTTCATCTCGTTCTTCATCGCTCTCAGAAAGATGTCCTACCTCCCTGTCCCCAGTATGCAGACGGGTGGGTGCTTGTGGTTCCTGGACCTTACAGCAGCGGACCCCTTCTACATCCTCCCCATCGCTGTGACCGCGACCATGTTTGCCATCCTGGAGGTAAATGACAATGGGGCCTTGTCAGCTATGAAAAACCGAGTCCGGTGTTCACTTTGGCCTGGAGGGTCTGGGAACACGTTTAATTGGCTCTAGATGATCAGCTGTTTTCATGCTGATTAATCAAATAAAGAATTAAAATTCAAATATTTCTACAAAATAAGGCGAATATGAACATATTTGGGCTGTTTCCATCGTAATGACAACAGTTATTTTTTTTTTTCCCCTCCTTTTCTCAGCGTTGAGTCTAAATAACCTCGTCCTGTTGTGTGTTTCCTGGTCCTCAGTTGGGGGCGGAGTCTGGTGTGGACAACCCTAACCTAAAGGCCATGAAGACCGTGTTCAGAATCATGCCCTTCATCATCCTGCCCCTTACTATCAACTTCCCCACGGTTAGTCTCTCTCTTTCTGTCCATTTCTCAGTTCTCTCCCTCTCTTATGTGTAGAATGTTGCCTACATGTTGAAGCTAGGTCAATGTCGGAACTATTCTCACCCGGGCCATTGCTTTACTTTCAATTTTGGTCCCTCAGGGAAAAAGCTGTAATAAAAAAAATAATAAATATAAAAATAAATATATATTTGTAGAATGTTGACTCTGAGTCGTACAGTCAAATGTTTCTTAAAGGAATAATCAACTGGTGAAAGGGAAGACAGGTTTGTTTTGTTGTAAATGATCTTAATTGCTCCTTGTTTGTCTTGAAATGATTAACTTGAGTTAGCAGGCTTGTGAAAACTAATGAGTTGAAAGGAGAGGTAGGACCTGTAGCTTGTTAGGCATCCTAAATAGAACAATGTTCAAACAATGTTCTGTTTTAGTAACTTGAAACACAGAGACTTGTTGACTAGTGCGAGCAGTTTGGATTACAGGATTGAACAACATTTCTGTGACACTGATGTCAGTGACACTGATGGAAAAGAGGGAAGGTGCAGCTTTTCCATCCAATAACAGATACCTGTCCGGCTAAAAGTGTCCAATAAAAAGTCTGCATTTTAAAATGTGCTTTTTTTATTCATGCAATATATTTTATTGGTTAAAAATGTTGTGAAACATAATGATTTTACTATTATAAATATTATGGACATCTTATATTACAAGGTTAAGTTTGTACATATTGCTATTTTAACTCTTTGTTACCCTGTTTATAGCTCCCTCCTGTGGCAATCTCATTGTATTAAATGTCTTGCTCAGTCGATATAATGTATGCGATTGCCCTAATACCAGGTTAAAGATGAGCAGGGTCTTTTGGTTTTTCTTTCTGACTTGGCACAATGAAGCCATTAAATTTCTCTCAGGCAATAACAGGTGACGTGGTCAACTATGTTTTCAGCAGCATCGACAGTTTAGTTTCGTGTTATTTGTCAAGGTTACATGTTCAAACCGTGAACTCCAACAGTCCAAAATACCTTTCTCTCCAACGGTCCAAAATACCTTTCTCTCACTAGACCTAGAGCTGTGCGCTTCTAGGTCTAGACTGGAATACTAAAAAAGCACCCTGTGAAAACTGCTGATGTCGAGAGGGCTTTATGAATCCATGTATTTGGCCGATTGACATCTCCCCCGTCTAACCCTCCTCTCTGCCCCTCCCCCAGGCGGTGTTTACTTACTGGATGACGTCCAACTGCTTCTCCCTGGCCCAGGTGGGCCTGCTGAAACACCCGCTGGTCAGGAAGAAGCTGAGGATCCCGGAGAGGATCACCCACCCGTCCAGCGCCCTGCCCCAGAACGAAGGCTTCATCGAGACCATCAAGAAGGGTGGGCGTCAGTCTGGGGGAGGATCCATATCGTGGAGTTACCGGGGTGTTATGTTGGGGCACGCATTGCCGGTCTCGCGTGTAGACACTTAGAAGTCGTGAGAATTCTGCGCTACTTGGGCGGTGGACTCTGAGGCTGCACCCGCTTTAGGTTACTGTTTAGGCCGTGGCTAACGCTATTTGAGCCTGTCAGTGCCCTGCCAAAAAAAACAACACAATAGAGCAAATCCAATTAACTTAGAAATAGCTTCTGTTAGCCTTTATGGTGTTCATTGCAGGCGTATAATTTATCAATGGAACTTAAATTGGCTGTTGAGTGAATTTGCATATTCAAGCCGGTCTCAAAATACAACACTGCCCCTTTTAGTCAGAAACAAGCTTTTTACCATACTTGGTTTTCAAAAACCGTTTAATGTAGGCATACATGTTTTGTGCACAAAGCAGTGAGACGTTCAGTACTTCACCTATAACTGGGTTAATAATAATAATTTTATTATATGTAATAACTCCAAATAGTAATATCAACAATATTTCCCACATCAGTGGACTGGCTTTATTCTCTGATTTGTGCTATCCTGTGAAAAGCACCTTCTCTAATGGGTTGGAAAGACTGCCGTTGGGCCACCGTCAAAAGGCCCCCCATCCGACTATCCACCCGTCCAGCCCGGGACACTTTTGTGCCAATTGTGTGCCGCCCTGTGCTTGACCCCCTGGCATTGTTAGAACATAGCGCCCAGGACAAGAACCCACCATCTGTCGATGGAACTCTAAACAAAATCAGACTCAGTCTCTCGGAGTTTGAGTGGGTTACGTTTCTTGTATTGTAAAGATGCTAATTTTACATTAGTTTTGATTAAAAAAAGGTTTATCTTTTCCGTATAGTCCAAACCAGTTTGGCAAACTCACTAATGACGGTGTCATGTTTCTGCACTGGCCGCTTGTCTTCCACAGTGCCGTGGTGGAATCACCTTGTTAAAATAGACACCTCTTTTTCGTGGTCTTATTTTTTGACACTGTCTTTCTCTGGCTCGGTCCGTCTATCACTGTCTGTCTCTGTCACGCTCTCTCACATTCTTTCCCGTCTTTTTAAACATGCTAACCTGTCACTCCTAGGCTGGAAGAATGCTCAGCTGGCTCAACAGCTGGAGGAGAGGGAGAGGAGGATCAAGAACCACCTGGACATTGCTTCAAAAGGTGAGACTCCACTGCCTTTCCATCACCACCCAATTTTACCAACTTATACCTTCCTTATCGATTCATCTGAAAGATATGCTTTTGTTTCTATCCGTGAAGACTAGTGGGTTAATGTTGTATCTCCGTCCTTTTATTTCCTGTCCAACCAGGTCCATTAAGGCAGACCTTTACCCACAACCCCCTGCAGCAGTCGGCACCATCCATCGCCGCAGCGTCAACAGCCAGCAAGTCAGACAAAGAAAAGCCAGGTGCCCCGGCAACTGCTGGCAAGAAGAGACCATGGGAGGAAACGATTGGTTGAAGAGTTTTGAACGGCCCAATCAGTCGTGTGTACATATTTATTGAGAGAGGTTGGTGTGTGGAGGGAAGGCGCAGAGGTTTTGTCTTTATAAATGTATTATTCTAAATAAAGAGAACTTCTGTTGACTTTGTCATCATGTGCATTGTTAAATGTGTATTGTATTGTTGACAAGAACTATTAGAAGTCTCACAGCTGGTGATTGTCTTTGGAGTTAAGTAGGCATTACCGGGAAATTTGTCTTTCAACATCTCCATATTTAATTTATCATAAATACAGTCTTAACTACTCACCTTTTATAAAAATGACCCTACACACCCCCTTTCCTTTGTTTAAATAAACTCAAGTTGATTGAAAGAATAAAGATTATTCCAAATGTGTTGATTAAAAATATAAGCCTTTGCTTCACAAAGATCTTAAAAGCATGTAGGACAATCTTTTTCAGCAGTGCTCTGTATCAATGACGTACACCCACATGCAGCAACAAGTCATCCCAGTAATTATATTACTTTCCTCAATGTCTTCAGTATCTCAATCACTTGTTTCATCATTATTTTAATTTAGGTGGGGCACCGGCGATGCAAAACAAACTCACTTTGGCCAGTTATGTAGGTCACTAACTTAGTCCTACATTTACACATGTAAATATCAGTGTTTGAGTAAAAACATTTAAAGACTCAGGAATGTTTGAGTATTGATTCTTCCTGAATATGGAACATCCTTTGTCAGAGGCAACTGGAATGTTATCCAGGCCGTAGAACGTCCCCATCGTCCAATGAACATGAACACGGCAACACATCATGGCGATGATTGGCTGGCCAAAGATTTGATCCAATGGATGTCTGCCCTCTGATTGGCAGTCCTGTGGGAGATTCTGGCCAGGAGGTGGTGTGGTTGAGGTTCTTTGAGTCTTTATTTGGGGAGGCAGTATGTTGTTTCTTCTCTTCACTCCAACTTCTCTATGACGTCCAACTCAGTCACAACAGAAAAGCAGACCTTTTGAATCAACAGACCAAAGTTGGCTGGAGAAAGAGGCAGAGAGAGAAAGGGACATAGGTTGAGAAACTTGCCCATCATGTTCCTACACTAAAGATAGCATGAAAAGTGCAAGGCATTTTGGTCAAAGAATAAAGAAGATAGGTATTATAAATGTCTACCTAGTCATGTCACACTAAACTACTTGTCATGTCACACTAAACTAGGATTGCTGAAGTCAAGATAATTCCCAGTTTTTACAGAAATCCTGTTTCTTAGGAATTCCAAAGGATTTCAGGAAAACCTAAGAATTCTGGAAGTCACCAGACATTTGCAACCATAAAGGCAACATCTTACCAAAAAACCTCCGGAGCCAGATGGGCCTTTTGGTGGCGGGCGTGTAGATGCACAGGAAGTAGACGGGGACTCCTGATAGGGCAATGCCAATGCCAATCAGCGAGTTGATGGTGTCACTGTAGATGGGAACCACAACCAGGAACAAAGTGCAGAAACAGAAGACGATCGGGAAGAACAGGCTGAGCTGGTGGATGGAAAAGGAGAGCAGGTCAGTGGTTGTAAGAGTCATAACATTAATATATCACGTTGTCAGGTGGCTTAGGGGCTAGAATGTTGGGCCAGTTACCAAAAGGCTGCTGGTTTGAATCCCAGAGCCAAACAGAGGGAGGATCTGCCGTTATGGCCTTAGCAATGCATTTGACCCTAATTGCTCTTGTAAATAATTTTGCTAAAGAGTGTATGTAAAAACATGAAACGGGGTGTTTTATTAATGTGCAACAGATTCAACATTCAGCACTATGAGTTCTGTTGGGAGTATTTATGGTATTATTGGACATTACTTTGGTATGACAGGTGAAGGTTCAGAGGTTTTTGATACCTTGAGGGGTCTGACTCTGTCTGGCTGTTTCCAACGCAGGTACAGCTGCCCAAGGATAGACAGGCCCACAAAGAACCAGTAGCTGAAGCTATAGTAGTTGATCAGTTTAAAGATGTCCTCAACACACAGGTAGACCAACGCCATGGCTCCCTATGACATAAAGCAACAGCACAGTGTCACTGCACTGTACCTACATTATTATGGATAACGTAAGTAGAAAAGACAATCTCTCACACACACACACACACACACACACACAGAGGTTTTGCGGGGTGACTGACGTTGAAGAGCAGTGCAGGGATGGGTGTGTAGCGGGTGACGTGGATCATGCACAGGTAGTCTGGGAGATGACCCTCCCTGGAGCCCACGAAGAACAGCCTGCAGGAACACACACGCACAAGTCACACACAGCTCCCTGGAGCGCTGGCTCGACTGTGTTCTAGAATCGGAATCGCGTTCTAGAATCTCTGTCACATGTTCTGGAATCTTGAGGTTTCCCAATCAGGAAAACGGGGAAACACTTGGCGTGATTATAGGGTCTGGTGTTCATCCTCAAAACACTATTGAGGACATTGGCCATGGATAATAGGTGTGATGGTGAATGAATGCGAGGCACCAGACAGATACTGTTCTAACCCACCTGGAGGCAGCTAGGATGGAAGCGTTCAGTCCTCCGAAGCAGGATAGAGCCACGGCCAGAGGGATGGTCCAGTTCATCACCCCAAACACCTGGTCTGCAAACGTCTGAGGGGGGTGAAAACAGATCGTATGTCAGACCAGTACAAATGTTCCCAAAATAACCGAAGGATTATTCTGTCATATGACACGCACACAGAAATTCATATAACTGATGTAATTCATTGTCTACGACGTAGAAGGATGTGTGTTCTGCACAGTATATTTCTGAGACAACTCACCACAGCCACGGCGTCACTGTCCAGGATGGCTGGGATGGGCAGGACAGTGTAGTACGCTACATTGGTCAGGATATAGATGATTGTAACAATGGGCATGGAGATGGCGATGGCCAGGGGTAAGTTCCTGTAGTTCACACAAACAAACACCGGGGGGAGACAGAGAGTATTAGAGTAAGAGATAATAAATCACCAAGAAAGAAAAAAATGTAGTGGCTCAGATATAGACCCAGGCTTCTCTATCAGTGAACGGGGTCGAGAGCTGACCCCCTTGAGCAAAGGTGGGGTTAGAGGACTAGGGGGTGGGAGGAGGAGGAAGAGATGTAGGAGGAGCCGGTGTGTGTCACATAATCTGCCTGAGAACTCCTGGAATTAGCTTGCGATCCAACCACAGGTCCGTCTTGCTCCACGTGGTCAGTGTTTGAGAGTGTGAATCAGAGAAAAGGGACCCGGATAAATAAGCCCTCAGTGGGAGAGGAGCCCCCCGTCGCCATCCCCTGCCTGACACATCTGAATGGCCGTCAGTCGCAGGGAATCCCTTCACATGCCTCCTGCCCTCCCCACATCTGTCCCCAGTACGCCACCCTCTCCGCTTATTCATCACCACTCCAAATATTCCTTACTTCCTTATTATGCTCTCATCCTCTCTCAAGTCTTCCCCTCTTCTCCCCTGCCCTCTCATACCTTCTCATCTCTAACCTTTCGTTTACAACACACTCATCTTTCACTCCGTCACAACTCATCGCGAGACACCACGCGGTGGTATTTTGGCCGCTGACACCGGGGACCCCTCCCCCCGTCCCTCTCTCTCCGGCTCCCTCACCTCTCTGGGTTCTTGATCTCCTCCGTGACGAAGTTGAGCGTGTCCCAGCCGGAGTAGGAGAACAGGGCGGAGTACAGAGCAAGGGCCATGTTACCCGGGTCCGTGGACGACCCCTCGAACAAACCCTCAAAGTTATGGGTATAACCTGAGGAAAACCAAATGCCTCTCGGTCATAAGACGTGCAAACACAAGGACATACCTTACCTGGTGCTAAAGAATGTCTGCCAATATTACATAGAAATATGTAATGTGTGCAAATCTATTTCATACGAAGGACTGTTTCAGTGAAGATGATCTGTTCGTCTGTCAATATACAATACAGTGGAAACACGTATGTATGATGTGAGTTATTTGTATGGCGTGTGATTGTGAGGCCACGTCAGTACCTTGGCCTATCTTGACCAGGCCGGTGATGATAACAGCGATGAGAGCGACAACCTTGGCGTAGGTGAAGAAATCCTGGACACGCGTTCCCCACTTCACGTAGGCACAATTCACAAAGGTCAGCAAACCTGGAAGGGTCAACGCAGAGTAAGGACAACATTTTGCTAATACACACACACAAACACACTGCATTATGGGTCTAAGCTAGATGGGGCTCTGGTGGTACAATGGGATTATTTGTAAGGTTCAACTTTGTCTATACATTAGGGTACCCAGGATTCATCATGTGGATGGGCCTGTCTGGACTTGGGTCATTGTCGCTATGCTGACGTGTGTGTTTTACTTTCAGAGTGTGACGTGTGACGTGTGACGTGTGTGTGTGTGTGTGTGTGTGTGTGTGTGTTAGTTTCAGAGTCGGCGTAACGTAGCTTGAGGAAGTAAGGTTGCTGACTGCAGCAGTCTAGTCCGTTGTTTTCCACACAAGGAAAGAGCTGAGAGCAGCACATAGAAAAAGACCAGCGCAGAGGAAGAACGAGAAAAAGACCACTGACAACCTGACTGACTCCCTGACAGACTGACTGACTGAAGGAATGACTGAATGACTCACTGCCAAGCTCACTAACTGACAAAATGACTGACTGAGAATGAGTGACTGTAAAGCTACCTGACTGACTAGATGAATGACTGACTGAATGACAAAGCTCACTGACTGAATGACAAAGCTCACTGACTGAATGATAAAGCTCACTGACTGAATGATAAAGCTCACTGACTGAATGACAAAGTTCACTGACTGAATGACAAAGCTCACTGACTGAATGACAAAGCTCACTGACTGAATGATAAAGCTCACTGACTGAATGACAAAGCTCACTGACTGAATCTAGGAATGACAAAATGACTCACTGCCAAGCTCACTGATTGACAGAGTAAATGAGTGACTGTAACGCTCACTGACTGATTTAACTAATGACTGACTGACACACTGACTGACTTAACTAATGACTGATTGACACACCGACTGATTTAACTAATGACTGACTGACACACTGACTGACTTAACTAATGACTGACTGAAACACTGACTGACTTAACTAATGACAGACTGACACACTGACTGACTTAACTAATGACTGACTGACACACTGACTGACTTAACTAATGACAGACTGACACACTGACTGACTGACTGACTGTGTAGTTTTGAGAAAACATGTTTTCCATCTTGTTTTATCTCTCCCTCCTTATCAGTGTTCCTTCAAGTTCATAAGCCTGAGTGGAGATGAATCATGGTGGTTCAGACTGAACCATTACAGTCCTCCCACTCACTGGTAATGACTATATATCCAAAGGATCCCACTCTTTAATGTTCATTTTTCACAAGTATGATAGAATCATGATGCTCCTTGGAAATACGTTCATGCATCAGTGCTAAGTAGCCATAAAGTAATTTAGCAAATAGCGTTAGCCTAAATAAGTAACAGTTTAGTTCATAAACAAATCAAGTGGATGTCTATGGTTAAAAATATACTGAAGTTGACCCACATATCTAGCCGTAAATACATCTGCCGAGTCTCCCAAAATGAAAGGTGGTGTTTCCTGAACATAAAGATTTGCTCCCGTGGTGGTCACTTGGACAGAGCTCAGGCCAATCACAGCAGGCCGCAAAATGGTGACCAAAAATATACTGTACAGGCATGTATAAGATTGATCACAGCACCAGCCCTCTCTTCCACCTCCATGACCAGGCTCACACCAAAGGACCCAGATGTGAAAGCATGGACCAGCAGAGATCCACTTCGGCGTAACACGTGATCCCTGTGCCGTGCCGGTCGTTGCAGTTCTATATTCTGTGTGTTTCAGTTCTAGTTTTCCTGTTTCTGTGTTTAGTCTCGTCATTGTGATTGGTTTCCAATGTGTCTCGTTAACCCCCTACTAAGTCACTATTTAAGTTCCACGTGCCCTAGTGTTTCTTGTCAGTCATCATTTAATGTCACCGTTACTGTGGGTTTTCCGCGTTTATGCACAGTATCTCACAATAGTGAGTACACCCTTCACATTTTTGTCAATATTTGATTATATCTTTTCATGTGAGAACACTGAAGAAATGACATTTTGCTACAATGTAAAGTAGTGAGTGTACAGCTTGTATAACAGTGTAAATTTGCTGTCCCCTCAAAATAACACAACACACAGCCATTAATGTCTAAACCGCTGGCAAAAAGTCCGTACACCCCTAAGTGAAAATGTCCAAATTGGGCCAAAAGTGTCAATATTTTTTGTGGCCACCATCATTTTCCAGCGCTGCCTTAACCCTCTTGGGCATGGAGTTCAGCAGAGCTTCACAGGTTGCCACTGGAGTCCTCTTCCACTCCTCCATGACGACATCACAGAGCTGGTGGATGTTAGAGACCTTGCGCTCCTCCACCTTCCGTTTGAGGATGCCCCACAGATGCTCAATAGGGTTTAGGTCTGGAGACATGCTTGGATAGTCCATCACTTTTACCCTCAGCTTCTTTAGCAAGGCAGTGGTCATCTTGGAGTTGTGTTTGGGGTCGTTATCATGTTGTAATACTGCCCTGCGGCCCAGTCTCCGAAGGGATGGGATCATGCTCTGAGTCTGTATGTCACAGTACATGTTGGCATTCATGGTTCCCTCAATGAACTGTAGCTCCCCAGTGCCGGCAGCACTCCTGCAGCTCCAGACCATGACACTCCCACCACCATGCTTGACTGTAGGCAAGACACACTTGTCTTTGTACTCCTCACCTGGTTGCCGCCACACACGCTTGACACCATCGGAACCAAATAAGTTTATCTTGGTCTCATCAGACCACAGGACATGGTTCCAGTAATCCATGTCCTTAGTCTGCTTGTTTTCAGCAAAATGTTTGCGGGCTTTCTTGTGCACCATCTTTAGAAGGGGCTTCCTTCTGGGACGACAGCCATGCAGACCAATTTGAACGCAGTGTGCGGCGTATGGTCTGAGCACCAACAGGCTGACCCCCCACCCCTTCAACCTCTGCAGCAATGCTGGCAGCACTCATACGTCTATTTCCCAAAGACAACCTCTGGATATGACGCTGAGCACATGCACTCAACTTCTTTGGTCGACCATGGCGAGGCCTGTTCTGAGTGGAACCTGTCTTGTTAAACCGCTGTATGGTTTTGGCCACCGTGCTGCAGCTCAGTTTCAGGGTCTTTGCAATCTTCTTATAGCCTAGGCCATCTTTATGTAGAGCAACAATTCTTTTTTTCAGATCCTCAGAGAGTTCTTTGCCATGAGGTGCCATGTTGAACTTCCAGTGACCAGTATGAGGGAGTGTGAGAGCGATAACACCAAATTTAACACACCTGCTCCCCATTTACACCTGAGACCTTGTAACACTAACGAGTCACATGA
>JACXGI010014116.1:0-12809 GCA_016801175.1 Esox masquinongy | reverse complement strand
CAGTGTACAGAGCTCAGTTTGAGTGTGGAGAGCAAAGGATGACATTCATTTTGGATCTGGTGATCGACGTTGTTTGGTTTTAGCATTACAAATTGCACACATCCACAAACCTACATACAAACATAGGATGTTTAACCTTAAAAAAATCCATGTAGGAGTTCATGGATAGGACCTCATTCATTTAGGTAGTGTGTTTTCCTTCAGGTCTCTTCCCAGTCCGTCTCCGTTTGTTAATGTCCAATTGGTTGCTTAATTGATCTATTGATGACTTGATTAGACCAATCAGTTAGCCCATCCCGAATATTCACACCGTTGACAATTTTTGACAAAGGAAAAGAAAGAGAGCGGAGACTTAAAAATGCGGATTTTCGTCCCACACTTTTCCTCGTTCTTTTGGAAACCGTTGACGTGAGGAACGGGGAACGCTTTCAGTGCCTCAGCTAATTGGTCTGATTCAAGCATCGGGTGGAGGCTGTTTTTTTTTGTTTTTTGGGGGAGGTGTGGGGGGAAGCTTTCTCCGGAGGTTGGTGGTGACCCCCCGTAGTGCTTTACAGGGCCGCGGGGACCATCGTGTGTGTGTGTGTGTGTGCGTGGTGTGCGTGTGTGTGTTTTCCTTTGTGCGTCTCTGTGTATCTGTGTGTGTGCATGTGGGGAAAACAGCTGGAAATGGATGCAGCTGCCTGATTGTAAATCAACCCGGTATTGTTCCCTGTAGAATGGTACATGAGCTAAAGCAGCGCAACGCCACCCCACCCCCGAGGCGCTGTGGAGCCCGCTGGCGGGAAACAAAAGGAGAGAGGCAGGCGTGCGCACATTATATTCACTGTTGAAAAGCAACTATGGTGAGGATGTCAACGGGTTTTGGTGATGTCAGTTCCTGTCAAAAGCCACCCCCCCACCCCAAGGCCCTCCGTACGGAAAGAAGCCTGTTTTTCTTCTTCCTCTGTATTTTTGTCACCATCCCTCGTTCAGCTGCGGTTTCAACCCCTTGTCGTTCATCCTGTTCATTGGCTCCGGAGATTTCCACTTGTGTGTTTCAGATCACGGTGCCTCGGTTTCTCTTTGTTTTTCTTAAACCTCTCTATTTCCCTCTCTCCACTTTAGCCCTGTCTCTCGCTTTCTTTCTTTCTATCGTCCTTCATTTTCTACCACTTAATTATTCTTTCCTTCTTTATAATTCTGTTTCTCTACTCTTCTCCCCTCCTATTCGTATTTTGTATTCTCTTGCTTGTTTTAAACTAATATCTTTCTCCCACACCATATAACATGCACCTGGGTGTTTCAGAAGTGTTATAACTGATAATATCATACAATTTGACATGCCCACCGATAACTAATTATGACTGAAGGTCTGACTTATGTAAGATGATTAATCCGTGTTTCCCGGTTTAGAAACACTCTCCTTCTTACTCTGCACAAACTGCATCTTTCAATTCATGCACACCAACACAAGCTTAACTGTTTGTGACTGAATACAACCTGACTGCATTTTCTGAAGTTTTAGGTTTAGCCACAGTTTATTTCTTTTTTGCCGGACTACGTAATCGGAGCCGGCCCAGAAGAGAGAATGTCTCTTACTTACTGACTGACTGCCTGACTGACTGACTGAGTGACAGACTGACTGACTAACCTACCTTGTTAAATAGCGTAGTGGTTAGATAAGCGGACCTGCAAGCTATAGGTTCCGCGATCTAATCTCCTCACAGTCAAAACAAAGTATGCATTAGGATTTGTTCCGAATAGACAAAAACTTCGCTGGCTTTAACCTTCACTATCTGCATTATAGTAAGCCTAAAATAAAACTGTTTCCAGTTATATTGCGACTGTTTCTGGTACATTTTTGGAGTACGCATCCATGCATGATTTTTGGGACAGGATAGACAAAAACTTAGATGGCTACTACATTCAGTAGCTACGTTATAGTAAGCCTAAACAAAAACTGTTTACAGATATACAGTATTGCGACTATTTCTTGGGGATTTTCAAAGTACGCATCTGTGCATGCTTTTTGGGTCAGGATAGAAAAACATTTAGCTGGCTACATACAACATTCAGTAGCTACATTATAGTAAGCCTTAACTAAAACTGTTTACGGTTATATTGCAACTGTTTCTGGGAGATTTTCAAAGGTACGCATCTGTGCATGCCTTTGTGGGTAATAATATAGGCTTTATCAAAATCCCTTAGGCAGTAAAAGAGTTGGGGTTTCCACCATTCTCTCGTCTTTTCACTTGATTAGAAAGTCAGTTATCGTCACCTTATTGTATCAATGTCATTCACGAATGAAAGAAAGAAAAACTAATGTTTTTGTGCCATGAAATGAAATAGTTTCATGTCTCGCTAGCAATTGCTCAATTCTTATGACTATTGCTAGGAAGTAAGTAGATACTAGTAAGCCTATTACTGGCTAATAAGCTGTTAAAACGGACAGTGGCAAAAGCCATGCAGTTCATCTGCGCTATTTGTGGTGGAGGTAAACTTAATAAGAAACGTTACTCAGTTTAACACAATGGTTAATGGTGTCTAAAGAAATATTCAAACTTGACGTGACGTTAATGCGTGACAGATTTATATAATGTCAAGAGACTATACCAACACTCAGCAGATGTATGGCTTGGTGGCGATCCGGGTTCGAATCTCGGTAGGGTAACAACGATCAACGCTATTTATTGCGGGCCGGCTGAACTAGGCTTGCCTGGTTTCTTGTTAACTTTTCTCCCATTTTCTCCCAAATTTCATGATATCCAATACTTATGTCTTCTGAAGGATATTCAATGGTGGTATGTTTCTTATCACTTAGCTTGCTCAACCAGGAAGTCTGTACCGGATTCCTTAAGCACCGGAAGGAACACACTCTTTGGCCATCGGTGTATGTTTATGCTGGGTAACATTGACATAACATCTCCTAGAAGCGCGATTGGGGAATTATATTGCAGAAGCAGTGTTTGCAAAACTTTAAAATCCATAATCTTTGTTTTAGCAATTACAATTTTTACATGGAGGCCATTGTTCAAATCCACAGGGAGGCTGGCTTTTGTTATATAGTCTAAAACTTAAAACAGTATTAAAGATGGAAAATATACAAACAAATAACATAAAAGTGGAGAACAAAACCGAATACACTTTTTCTGTGGTGAGGTGATGGACACGGCATTTTGGGAGGACATTTAGCACCTGGTCAATGTATTTCTGCACTGATGTCTGCGTGATAATTTAATCGTCAAGAAGACTGGAGCAACTGTGGCATCCGAGCGCGTAGATATAATTGTTAATGACTTTAAATACCAACTGTCACCACGGCAACTAGGTGCATGCTATGGGTTGAATTTAATTGGGGATGATTGTAGGAGGGAGCGGGAGGGTTGGCTGGGTAGAATGGGGTCACATTTTCCTTCTTTTATTTTTCTAACTGTCATCTAAGGCTTTTTGACGCCAGTAGCTTTGGTCATTTATCAATGGAATGTCGTCCATATTGTTTTTCACTCAGACAAGTTTTCACTAGAGTCAGGAATGTGAGGTGTAAAAGAGAGAGGGATGGAAAGAGAGAGAGAGAACAGGAAGAAACAAACAGGGGGTCTATGAAGAGATATTGGTTAGGGAGGGAACCTCTTGTCTTTTTTATGCCGATCACATCTCTTTGTCTTTATAAGACAGTCGTTTGTCTGTTGGAACTGTAACCGCACCTTCAGAAGCATCACACACTGTTTGGCAAAGAAATCAATTACCATATTCATGAGACAAAGGAAGTTAGGTCTTTGGAGTGGAATACAGTTGTGTGTGTGTGTGTGTGTTTGTGTGCGTGTGTTTGTGTGTGTGTGTGTGTGTATGTTGACAGCGGAACAAAAAAGCAGATGGTGACGGTGACTTTGAAATCCAAAATGAGGTGTGTTTTCATTAACTTCATGCTTGTTAAATATTCAAATCCTCCATGTCAGACAATCATGAAAGACAATTTGGTTCCTTTCAACTTTTCAGAGATCATCTCAGTTGGCGGAGGCCTGCCGGGAGGCTTCGATTCATTCGCCACTATTAGCGTACAAAAGTACGCGCGCTCGTCGGAGCTGCGTCTGAGTATCTGTGCTCCATCGGACGTTGACTCAGAGGGTTGGACTCTGGTTGTGTGACCCGGGTGAATGAATGAAGTGTGTGTTTGTGTGTTTTCAGACATGGCGCGGCGATGGTGTACCTTGGAGGGGGGCTTTCTCAGCTACTATGAGAGTGAGCGGACAGCGACTGCGACCGGTAGAGTGGACATCGCTGACGTGGTCAGTCTGGCTGTTAGCAACACCGAGACGATGACCGGGGCCGGGTATGAATTCACCTACTCATTACTTCACCCCTCTCTGCCTTACTCATCCCTCACTCGCCCCTCTCTCTCTGTGTTACTCACCCCTCACTCACCCCTCTCTGCCTTAATCACCTCTCACTCACCCCTCTCTGTCTTACTCACCCCTCACTCACCCCTCTCTCTCTCTGTCTTACTTACCTCTCACTCACCTGTCTCTCTGTCTTACTCACCCCTCACTCACCCCTCTCTCTCTCTGTCTTGCTTACCTCTCACTCACCTGTCTCTCTGTCTTACTCACCCCTCACTCACCCCTCTCTGCCTTACTCACCCCTCATTCACCCTTCTCTGCCTTACTCACCCCTCACTCACCCCTCTCTGCCTTACTCACCCCTCATTCACCCTTCTCTGCCTTACTCACCCCTCACTCACCCCTCTCTGTCTTACTCACCCCTCACTCGCCCCTCTCTGCCTTACGCACCCCTCACTCTCCTCTGTCTTACTCAACCCTCATTCACTTTCTCTCAATTGCTCACCCCCATTGTGTCTGTTTCTCAGTCACTCTCACACCTCACACCTCTCTCTCTCTCTCTGTCTCCCTCACTCTCTTTCTGTCTGTCTCTCTCGGACCTGCTTACTCATTGACACCTGTTATTAGAGTGTACTTACTGATTTCTTTCTGAACTTACATAATAAGCTTCACTCCGCATTTCATCATATTGAGTGTGTGTGTGTCGGTCTGTTGTAGACGGCAGTGTGATAATGGGTCCATTAATTTCCCAGGCAGCAGATGTTCTGGAGGGGGAACAATACGCTGATTTGTAATTTTATTTATGATGTCATCATCAACACATCTGGCTCCACTCGCTACTTTGGCCCAATAGATCCCTGCACACACTCAAGCCCTTTCTCTCTCGTTGTGTGTTTCCTGGGGACAAGGGTGCGTGCGTCTGTGTGTGTGTGTGTGTGTGGGTGTGTGTGTGTGTGTGTGTGTGTGTGTGTGTGTGTGTGTGTGTGTGTCAAGAGGACAGGGTATGTATGTGTGTGGGTGTTTAGGTATGTGTCTAGGAAATGGGGATGGTTTGTGTGTGTGTGTTTCGGTGTGTGTGTGTGCGTGTGTGTGCATGTGTGTGTATACTGTACCTTCAGAAAGTATTCTGTCCCCTTCACTTTCTCCTCATTCTGTTGGATTGTGGACATAATTTAGTAAATATGTATATAAATATATATATATATATACATTGCATATATATATATATATATATATATATATATATATATATATATGTGTATGTATGTATGTATGTATGTATATATATATATATATATATGTGTGTCTACACTCAATACCCCCCAATGAGAAATATATATATATATAGCCTACACACAATACCCCCATAATGAGAAATATATATATAGCCTACACACAATACCCCCATAATGAGAAATATATATATAGCCTACACACAATACCCCCATAATGAGAAAGATATATACACCGATCAGCCATACCATTATGTCCATTGACAGGTGAAGTGAAAAACACTGATAATCTCATCATCATGGCACCTGTCTGTGGGTGGGATATATTAGGCAGCAAGTGAACATTCTGTCCTCAAAGTTGATATGTTAGAAGCAGGAAAAATTGGCAAGCGTAAGGATCTGAGCGACTTTGACAAGGGCCAAATTGTGATGGCTAGATGACTGGGTCAGAGCATCTCCAAAACTGCAGCCCTTGTGGGGTGTTTTCCGGTCTGCAGTGGTCAGTACCTATCAAAAGTGGTCCAAGAAAGGAAAAGTGGTGAACCGGCGACAGGGTCATGGGCGGCCAAGGCTCATTGATGCACGTGGGGAGTGAAGGCTGGCCCGTGTGGTCCGATCCAACAGACAAGCTACTGTAGCTCAAATTGCTGAAAAGGTTAATGCTGACACTGATAGAAAGGTGTCCGAACACACAGTGCATCACAGTTTGTTGCGTATAGGGCTGCGTAGCCGCAGACCAGTCAGGGTGCCCATGCTGACCCCTGTCCACTGCCGAAAGCACCTATAATGGGCACGTGAGCATCAGAACTGGACCACGGAGCAATGGAAGAAGGTGGCCTGGTCTGATGTATCACTTTATTTTTTTTCACGTGGATGGCCGGGTGTGTGTGCGTCACCTACCTGGAGAACACATGGCACCAGGATGCACTATGGGAAGGTGTTGACTTAGCCTCCAAATTCCCCAGATTTCAATCCATTCGAGCATCTGTGGAAAGTGCTGGACAAACAGGTGCGATCCATGGAGGCCCCACCTCGCAACTTACAGGACTTGAAGGATCTGCTGCTAACGTCTTGGTGCCAGATACCACAGCACGCCTTCAGAGGCCTCTAGAACCTGACACCTGTGGCAGATTCATTTGATTGGACATGATTTGGAAGGGCGAAGACCTGTCTTTTTTTTTTCTCAATAAATTGGCGCAAGTCTCTTAAAATGTGTTTTCCCTTTGTTTGTCTTGGGGTATTGTGTGTAGATTGATGGTGACAAAAAACAACAACATCATTTATAAATTATGCCTAAAACACAAATAAGTGTGGGGGTTAGTGAGGGGGTCTGAAAACTTTCTGAAGCCGAGACACACACACACACACACAAACACACACGCACGCGCACTGTACATACGTGTGTCAAGGAGGTGAATGTGTATGTCGGGGGGAACATTGTTGGCGTTTGTGTGTTCTTTTTGTGTGTTTGTGTTATCATCCACGTGTGTTCTTAAAAACACGTACAGGACTCTAGTAGAATGGTGTATTCTCCCTCCAGTGGGAGAGCAGACAGCAGCCAGACAGTACAGAAGCAGAATAAACCCGCACACTCTCACTCTCTCATGCATATTAAGCGATGTAGAATACCCACCCTGCAACTGGCCCTAAGCTGCCTGGCTCTGCTCTCTCACTGTGTGGGTGCTATTTTACATTAAACTCTCCGCTCGGGTAATTCTGTCAGGTGTGGGACCTGCAAATCTCCACGTGCCCCCTCCGCTTTATCCGGGAGCACCCATGTTGAATTCTTCCTCGGGATAATGTGGAAAATATGCGTGTATACGTGGCTGGATGGAGGACTGCGGCTCCTCGATGAAGTGGGTGGGTGGGTGTTAGAGGAGTTTTGGACGTTGAAGTTTCTGGGAGTTTTTTTCGCCATGTTGTCTAAGGGCAGTTGTTTCCGTTTTTAACTAGGATTTCTTCACACCTTACCAAGTAGTCTTATGTCTCCTTACCTTTCATCTCTCTCTCTCTCCATTTATTTCCATATCTTTCCATTTCTATCTCCCTCTTTCCATCTCCATCTCCATCTCTCTCTTTCCTTTTCCATCTCTCTCTCTGTCTGTTTCTATTTTTCCATCGCCATCTCTCGTGTGGTTCTAGCTGTATCGCTCATCCTGCGCCCTTCTCCCCCTCTCCTCTGGGACTATAACGGGTACTTGTGTACCAGCCAGAGGGCCAGCGGGGTGACAGAAACACCTGTGCGCCCCCATGTTCCCCCTACCTTCCTCAGTGTTACCGTGACCCCCCGTGACCTGTTCCTTTAAACACGTTCTGCTCTACTGACTAGAATTCCTCTGTTGCCAGGTGCCGCGCCCACCAAACCTACCACCCGCTGCCATGTCGAAACCTTTAGGAACATGATACTCTGACCTCCTCTACCTTTGAAGACAGAGGCGTGAGAGCGAGAGAGAGAGAGAGAGAGAGAGAGAGAGAGAAAGAGGACATTTAATTAATAGCGGCTTTGTGGTTTCAGACAGCAGAGTTGTTCTTCTCTAAAACAACAGTTGTTACCTCATTCCGTGTCTGTGTGTTAAGCTGTTGCTCTATGTGGGGATGCAGGTGTTAAAACGCTCTTAGGAGGAAATTGGTAATGTTCTGTCCCCGTAAGAGAACCCATTTTATGTTCCACTTAGAATCTTGATTTGTGATAAAAAGTAGTTGGAACCTGTCTTTTAATTTTTCCCCCCCCAATGAGGACAATTGTTGGTGCCAGGGATTGAAAATGAGCAGTTTGAAAACTGGTCAGCCAGGCTAATTGTCACTGCACATGTCAGATGTGTGCGTGCGAATGTTTTAACTAAAATGTTGGTCTTTTTTTTTCTTACTAGCTCAGCCTGAAAAGTAGCAGCCACGGGCAGCTTAAATAACCTCCCTGTGTGGTGTTGTCACAGGGTCATGTTCACCATGGAGCTGTATCTAAAGTCAGACAAAGTGCTGCTGTTTGGAGCCAAGACACTAGAGACTCAGCAGGACTGGCTCCAGGCTATCGCCAAGGTGTGTGGAGATAAATGTGTGTGTGTGTGTGTGTGTTTGTGTGCATGCAGCTAGTGTGTTACTCTTTGAATTAATCTTTTAGTTTTATAACCCTTTACCAGTTCCTTGGTTTTTACAGGTGTCATCGACTGTTTACTAGCGCCTTTAACAGCTGAGTGTATCTGTATCTGTAGCAGTGTTTTTTTTGATGGGCTTTAGCACCACTGCCTCACCACACACCATCAAGAAGACATAGCATTCCTATGACCAGTAGCAGCACTCTGTGACAGGCTCCAGCAAAGACACACTTTGTGTCGACCGTTCCTTTTTTTCTCTCGCTCAATTGTCTTATTAATTATAAATCGATTAATCCCGACCAAGGTTGTGACTGACAGTGGAAGAAGGAAGCTCGTCCGTCCGTCTGTATCTACTGGGCTTAAGACGCGTCGCTGTTTCATTTTGGGCCGCGTGTGAAACGGCCCAGGCACCGGCGTTAAGCTGTTAGAAGTTAAGTCAGCCGGGAAAATGAGTCAGGGAAGGTTTGACTTTGGAGTTTGCTGCACTTATGTCAGGGGTTTGGTTTCTGTTCTGTTTTCCTGCGACTTAACTTTACTTTACGTTTTTTATTTATTTTGGTTTCTGTGTTTTGGTCCTGTCTCCTCCAGAGTTTTGTTCCAATTAACGTAGAGGCCATGCTGAGGAGAGGCTGCGAGCTGATTGGTCGCCTCTACTTTAAGGAAGGTCATGACCTCTACCACTGGAGGGTTGGCTGGTTCACCCTGGAAGGCTCTGTCCTGTACTTCAGCTCCGGGGAGGAGAAAGGTGGAGAGGCAGCCATGCAGCTCAAACAACTACAGGAGCTCAGTGAGTATAGAACACCGACATCAATATACAGTGCAGCGCGCTAACGAACACGCCAGACATCATCAGACACTCGGGTGGCACCATCCTGCCAAAACCCAGGTGCCAGGCCCCCTCCCTCTACTCTCTCCTGGCGCGGTGTAACCGCACAATAGTCGAGAGGTATCCTGCGTCCGAAAGAGAGTCGCCGCCCTTCAGCCATCATCCGTCGTCTTCTCACCGCGAAGGAGTTGCCCGGCGGGTTCTGCCGACTGAGTCAGGGAGGAGTTCACTCAGAGTTGACAGGACACTGGATTTGCAGCATTTCAATCGATTGCGCCAGGAAGATGTCTACGGGCGACAAAAAAAAAACCCAAGAAAAAATCAATACATCCCTTTAATCCGTTTAAGGCCGACCGCGGATCAAATCGGAACGTCGCTGCGTTCCCGCCCCCCTGCCTCCACCTGGGCTGGGATTAGGGAGCAGGGGGTCGTGGTGCTCCAGAATCCCTGTTGGTTGCCAGGCGGGAAGCCTCCGAGCTACGAGAGTGGCTTCTGTGCCTTCCTATGGGGTGGGACATTGTGGAATTCAGTGAACCCCCATTCTTACAGGCTTTGCACTGATTGGCAACACAACCACAGAATTGCTTTAGTGTACCACAGAAACATCAAAAGTAGAGTTTCGAGAGGCACCGGTGTGAGTTTCCTGTTTTGGGTGAGCTCATTTTCAGGGTTAAAGAAATGCTCCTGTGAATCGTTCTTTGCTGTTAAGAAGGTTTTGGCTTGTTTTCTGGACCGGACAAAATCTGGACTAATTTGGCCTTTTCTCAATTGGGTGAAAAGTAAGTCCTCTAATCTTCTCCCTTTTGTGACCTGGAAACTGATGGTTGAGCGGTTGAGATTTCCAGTCGTTAGTAAGTGAAGGCTGTTCCAGTCTTGTGGTTGGTGCACATGTTCTGCTGCGGTGTGGGTCAGATCCGACACACTGCCCTCTTAGCAACGACTCTCTGCTCTATCTTTCCCCACTGTGTCTGTCCATAAAGCATACAAATGCCATGAAAGATCTTTCTAAAATGTCTTGCTCAAGTGAATGTATTCAGTTTTCACTACTTAACGTATTTATTTTGGGATCCACCTGTGCAAAGGACCGTCTAATTTCATGCAAGCACATTTTCTGTGCACATTCCCTATAAACGCCTCTTTGATTGCCTTTGACCTTTCTCTGAAGGAGTTGAGAAAATTCAGAGTGGAAGCCAGAATTGAGCAAATCCAATTGAGAAAAGGCCCTTATAATCAGCCAGGACCAAGGACGGAGGCATGGCGGAGAAGGAAAGATGAACTGTCTGATTAAAGCTAAGCTGTCACAGTTGTCTTATCTCATTGTGGATCCCCTATTGTTTAAAAACAAGATAAGCAAGTCATCAATTCGGCATTGGTTACAGGGGTGCAGTTTGTAATATCTCGTATTATTATTCCAAAATTGTACATCTCAGATAAGAGTTGGTCCGGAGCAGTCTGAAAGATACGCTCTGCTCATTCACATGGCGCGGTGCGCCTAAGACCATTAGAATAATAGCTAATCAAAACTAATCCTCGGATAAGATCACTGGCCAATAAGAAACAAACTAAACAACTAATGTAGACCAAAGCAGATTAGAGCAAGCCATGCTTTTTTAGGGGGGAACCAGACATTACAGATAGAATCCCTCTAATCTAAACCGCTAACAAAACCTGCGACTCTGCCTCTTTGTCACGCTCTCTCTACAGTATCATAAATAATCAGCCCCCCTGTTATATATTTTTTTCTATATCACTGAATTTGCTGATGGCCACCGCGTTGAGGAAAATTCACTTACTATTACTGGCTTGTGTGGTTGTTCCACCGCGCTATTCTAAAACGGATGGCCTAACAGGAAGTCGCTCCGGACAACGGCGTCTGCTTATCGTCTGAACAGTAAAAATATGCAGCACATCAAGTTTTGCAAAATAATTTCCAACTTTTTGCAGTTAACAAATAAACAGTGGAGTTTTTTTCCAGGTGCTTTTATATGCCTAATTCTTCTATGATGTGCGCTGTTGTTGGCTTATAATATTCTCTGAAGGTAGAGACAAGGCATAACACGGTTTTATAACCGAATCCCAATACTAATTATCTTCCGACAAGTCCGCGGTGTTAGCTTCTTAACCCCAGAAACTGAAAACATAATAGCATTTCTGGGGCTCAGAGTTTGGTCGATGGATTTTGATGTTTGTTTAGAAAAATAACAAAAAAATGTTTGCGTTTCCCTGATAACGCTGCTTTATTGGTAAAGCCTTCTCAACTCTCTTAGGTTCCTGTTTTTTTACAGGGGAATCAGAGCTGCACGCCTGCCCTTGAAACTCTGCCAAACACAATAGCGGCACATTTGCCACCAGGGAGTTAAAGAGCAGTTGACTTAAAGCAGTAAAGTTGTTGTTTTTCCCCCTTCAGTTGCTTTTTAATTATCTGAGAGATTTACCTACATACAGGAATATTATTGACAGTTTCTTGACTTTTCAGACAATTCACTCAAAGGTTTTATAATAGCATTGCCCACAGTGACATATGTAGCAGTACACTTAAAACTAGTTATGAAGTAATTATTAGACTTTATAGGGCGTACAATATCTTATCAACCGGGCGTTTCAAATCCTGAATGCTGATTGTCTGAAAGCTGTGGTATATGGTATGACATCACATACCTTTCCACGGCTCTGACTACGCTGTAACCGGTTTATAAGAGGCATCTCGTGGGTTTGTGATGTTTTGCCAATATACCACCGTTGAGCAGTGTGTCCAGGCACTCCGCCATGTGACGCGGCTATGAACAGCTCTTAGACGTGACCTCGTCCTCCATTACTTAAACTTAGCATAGTTTTGGGCAATAGGAAACCAAATAAACATGGAAAGAAAGATGCTCCGTTGTAAAGTGCTGTGCGTGTAGGAAGTCCTGGCCGTGAAATGCAATGTATGTTTTTGACTGTTTGGGAGAGAAGGTGTGACCTGATGGGAGGTGGGGGGGGGGTTGGCTAGGGTGCAGAATGATGAAAACCACTGCGATCTGATTTGACACCGCCCAGGCCGCCGCGGTGTATCTGCTGACGTCCGACAACACCCGGTGTTCACGCCCCAGTTCCCCCCTGCCGAGAGGCGCCAGTGAACACGACAGTGGCCAGACGAACACGCTGATGCTGGCTACACGTTAACAAGAAAACCCTATTTACTTCAGCACCTCGAGGCGTTCGAAGGAGCCGGCACGATCGTTTGCTTTCTGTTCCTCCCTCTCTTTCCGTCTCGTTCTCGCCGTTTCTCCCGCGGTCCGGGAAGACCAGCATGGGACGCGCAGGACTTACACGTTCCCACCCTCCCAGACAGGGACACCCACCC
>JACXGI010014115.1:0-19637 GCA_016801175.1 Esox masquinongy | reverse complement strand
ATGGACAGAGTCTCCCACCTCAGTTGTAGATCTCTGCAGTTCATCCAGAGTGATCATGGGCCTCTTGGCTGCATCTCTGATCAGTCTTCTCCTTGTATGAGCTGAAAGTTTAGAGGGACGGCCGGGTCTTCGTAGATTTGCAGTGGTCTGATACTCCTTCCATTTCAATATTATCGCTTGCACAGTGCTCCTTGGGATGGTTAAAGCTTGGGAAATCTTTTTGTATCCAAATCTGGCTTGAAACTTCTCCACAACAGTATCTCGGACCTGCCTGGTGTGTTCCTTGTTCTTCATGATGCTCTCTGCGCTTTAAACGGACCTCTGAGACTATCACAGAGCAGGTGCATTTATACGAAGACTTGATTACACACAGGTGGATTCTATTTATCATCATTAGTCATTTAGGTCAACATTGGATCATTCAGAGATCCTCACTGAACTTCTGGAGAGAGTTTGCTGCACTGAAAGTAAAGTGTCTGAATAATTTTGCACGCCCAATTTTTCAGTTTTTTATTTGTTAAAAAAGTTTGAAATATCCAATAAATTTCTTTCCACTTCATAATTGTGTCCCACTTGTTGTTGATTCTTCACAAAAAATTACAGTTTTATATCTTTATGTTTGAAGCCTGAAATGTGGCAAAAGGTCGAAAAGTTCAAGGGGGCCGAATACTTTCGCAAGGCACTGTATATCTGTGATATGACATTTTCTTAACAAAATAATTGCAGAATGCGTATATGGAGGATCCATATTCCTATATGTTCTAAAAAGGTTACTGTCACTTGCTGCCACCAGTTCGGCTCCGCCCACAAAATACGTCATCACTGTTCACTAATACAAAAAGGGTCTATCGGCAGCTGATACTCAACCACCCTGCTCGAAATTAAAACCTTTCTTTGAGTTTTTGTCAGGTTAGACACTGCTCTGGTGCATTCCTGCCACTCAGGTTTAAGACTAAATTGTACCTATAAACGAAAGATTGGTTACTCAAATTAAAGTCCCGCCAGATAATGATCATAGTTCAGGATATTGGCCAATCAGATTCCAGGGGTAGCACGTGCCACCCCAGGCCACACCCTGGACACGCCTCTGACACTACGAGGCCTGGAAGTCGATCCAAGCAAAGGTCTCGTCTGGCCTAATGATGCTCTGAGCGCCTTCATCGAACTGAAACTGGCTTTACAGCAAGCTCCAGCTCTGGGTCTACCCGACTACACCAAACCCTTCGATCTCTACGCAGCAGCGTAGAAGGGGTTTGCAAACGCAGTCTTGATCCAGAAACACAATGGGGCCAACCCCACAGCCACAGGCTCGACCCTGTGGAAAGAGGAACGCCTAGTTGTGACCAGGGCCTTACTGCAGCAGCTTTCGCAATGAAAACTTCAGCAGGTCTAACCCATGGGTGTCAAATCACCCTGCACGTTACCCACAACATTGCGGCCTTACTCGAACCAAGAACCCAGCAAATGACAGCACAAAGACAGTTCGGATATGAGATTCTCTTAACAGCTCCAAATTTCACCATCAAACATTGTAGCACGGTCAACCCAGCAGTCTGTATGGCCACCGAAGAAGATGGAGAAGAAAATCAATCTTGCCTTGACTACATCGCTAGAGAAACCAAACCCTGTTCTGACCTAAAGGACACTCCTCTTCCAGATGCCGAACTAGAGTTTTTTGTGGACGGCTCTTTCACAATAATGGCTGACGGGTCTGGACTAGAGTCAGGGTATGCTATCATTTCGATTGAACAAGGTATCATTGAACAAGGTAGATTGCCTGTCGATTTCTCTGCTCAGAAGGCTGAACTTGTTGCACTAACTAGAGCATGTGTTCTCGCTTCCCAGAAATCAGTGAACATGTATAGTGATTCCAGGTATGCCACCGGTGTAGCCAGTGACTTTGGCATCCTCTGGATGTGCCGGGAGTTTCTAACTTCCACTGGTGCACATATCAATAACTCCTTACAGGTCAGTGATTTGTTACATGCTATTATGCGGCCCTCCCAGCTTACCATAATCAAATGTCCTGCACACACAAGTGGTAACGACAGGGTGTCCCTAGGTAACTTGATGGCAGACAAAGCGGTAAACCCGTGGCACCAGCCTCACTACTGCCCAGTCTTTCCTGAGTGGCACACAGTGTGTGCTTTGGTTTGGTTTGCTAGAGGGCTTCGGAGAGCATGTGAGAAAATTTGCAGAGAATGCCCAATCTGTAAGGTACACAACATACAGAAAACTGGCCCTGTGAAACAAGGTAAAGCACCCCCACCACATGGTCCATTTGTACACTTACAAATAGATTTCATTGACATGACAGAGAGAGCTGGTGACAAACGCTATTGCTTGGTAACAGTTAACAAATTTTCAAGTTGGGTAGAAGCTTTTCCTACACAAAACAATGATGCAAAGACTGTTGTGAAATGTTTAATGAGGGAGGTTATACCAAGGTTTGGTGTACCAGAAATTCTCTCATCTGATCAAGGGACACATTTAAAAAATGAGCTGACAAAAGAACTGTGCCACGTACTAGGCATTCAGCAAAAGTTCTCATGTCCATGGCATCCACAAAGTGCAGGCATGGTCGAGAGAGCGAACCAATCCTTGAAAAACAAACTAAAAGCTGTACACATACAGGGAAGAACTGGGTGGAATGTCTACCTTTGGCACTAATGGCACTGCGCTCCTCTCCTAGTCAGAGGGCCGGTTTTACTCCACATGAGATAATAACTGGCAGACCAATGAGGACTCCTTTGGAGCCTCCTCCAATCATTGACTTGCAAATCATGACTGACTCACTTCTGGATTATGCCACAAAGCTAATTAGAATTGTCTAGCATATGCATTCACAGGTCAAGGTGGCACAAGGACCGCCTCCCCCGACACAGCTGTGCCACAGATACCAGCCCGGCGACTGGGTCTACATCAAGATCTACAAAAGAAAATGGAAGGATCCACAATGGAGCAGCCAACACCACGTACTCCTTACAACTCACACAGCACTACGAGTCTCGGGGAACGATACCTGGGTCCACGCCAGCCACCGCCGACCAGACCATGACCCTCCAGCACAGGAGGACATACATCAGGAATCCAGACCGGGCTCAAAGAAGGACAAAACTGGCAGGTAAACACAAGAGCAGGAAAATCAGGTGACCTCCTCCTCTGCTGCCTCGGTGTGATCGCTGCAATCCTGGTGAGCCTACTGGTGTGATTTCTGTGGAGTCTAGAATCCACAGGGGCCGCCAAGGAAAGGCCTGGAAAATTGACTCTGACAGCCGAACCGAACAATCAAAGAAACCAGATGTCACCATACGTAAACGCTCCTACACTGCACCTGAACACTTCCACCACTCACCCACGCACTACAAGAAAACATTTTGAGGAAAGCGAAGTACAAAGGGGGAAGAACAGACCTAGCAGGGACCTTAGTGGGAGCCCACATCGACAGTTTGCAGGGACAGAAATACACCTGAATTGCAATAAGATCCCAGGCAAGAAGGCAGAATATTTAGCCCTGGGTATCCAAAGGTTCCCAACAGGCGGAAATTGCATAGCAGGAGGACTGAAGTTAGCTACTCATAAAGAATGGCTCCTACAGGGGTTCTCCTCTTAAACAGGTCTTTGCCAAAATACCCTACACTCATATATATTCTCCAGACAAATTATTAGGGAAAATGGAGGCTCTATCTCCTATACATTACTATTAGATGAAAGGCTAGATCTCCCTCACCAGTTTTACACTGTATGCATGTCTTTCATTATTTCTACCTCAGAAAGGGAACTACTCAGGAACAGGATGCTCTCATTGGTTGAGGTACCCAGGTGCGATGGTCCGCCAGCTAGAAGAAGCAGGTGGCCCATAGGAGAAAAGGGAGAACCCACACTCATCCCACTCATACCCCAATTTGCAACACAATTAAAACCAGAGGTAAGAAGCAGATGAGCTGCCTCTCCTCCATAAGTAAACCACACTGTTTGCAAGGGAGACAGGTTTCAGATTTTGAAAACACAAAATCTGAAACACAGGATTCAGATTTTAGGGGAGGAGTGTTGTATGTAGTCACAGTAAGGTAAGATTATCCGGCAAGGTTGCAGATAATGGGTATGCTAATACTGTAAGTGATTTATCATTGGTTGTTCAGAAATGTATAAAAGGAACCTTCAAGTGTGGTTCAAAGTTCAGATTATGGGCGCAAGCCAGGAGAAGCTGCGCCACTCTGTTTCTGGTAAAGTGATTACTTTTACTAAAGTGCTAACTAAATAAAACTGCATGCGAATTACAATTGCTGTCTCTTTGGTGGATTTATAAGAGTTCACAACAAATACAAGTGGCTTTATTGACATGACTGCAATACAACCAGGCGCAGGGCTATCACTAACTTTCAAAGGTTTTTAACTTATTTCCTTTAAAAGTTAATCCTTCTGCTTTTATCCCTTGATAAATGCCAGCTTGTTTTCCATTGGAACAATTCATAAGAATGATTATTGTTTGGCATTTCTGATTGGCTGTTGTTTAAGATTTGAATGTTAAATTTCTAGTTGTTTCTGATTGGCTGCTGTTTGTTTCCCTGGGAAACTAAAATCTGTTGTTTGTCATTCAATGATGTGCTTTTTTGATGATTTTTGTTGATGACAATAGTAACAACAATAATAACAACAATAATAATAATCATAACAATCATAATAATAATAATTAATATTCAGGGCAATTAGCCTACATCTTATTTGATGGGGGGCGGTTAAGGGACCTAGATAATGGATAGGGGGCACTGGCCCAAAAAAGGTTGAGAACCACTGCTGGTCTGTGATAACAGAAGATTCTATCGAAACATCTGCAACATATCTTTCTAGAGTTCTGGGATATTAACCAGAAATCTATTCTTGATCGCTTGGAAAAATCTTTGCAATGCCATGTAAATGGCTTCTCGTTGAATTTCTATGTCTCGATGTGTCAAATTCATTTTTAATTCAGGCAGCTGGCTCACCCAAACAATTACATCACTTTGGTTCGAACTGTCCTGGCACGAAATTAAACAATTACTGCATTTGTCTGACAAAACCACTAATATTTATGTAGGAATATTGAAAAAATACCCCAAATAGTGTGAAAATATGGCAAGCAGCATACTCTGTAGTCTTTTGGATGTGTCCTGGAGGGGCTTATTGGAAATTGCAATGAGTTGTTTGTAGCGATGCACCGATTGTACTTTTATATAGCTGAAATAGTTGGAATATTGTTGAGGGCAGTCATGTGTGTCACCCTGAGCACTTCCATAAATGTTATTTGCTAATAGTGGCTAAAGTTAGCTGAAGTTTACAATGGTTGTTTAAAGAAAACGGAATAATGTATACAGTTGCTTGGCCCATTTACTTCCAGTACTTTCAGGTTTAAAAAAACATCCATTTGAAAAAAAGTGGAATTTTTAAAGGTATTATTGTTGTAAAAGGAACACTGCAGCATGCTGATATCTTTGGACTATACCTCACTTGGACTATTTATTTACTGACTGTACAATGTTGATACCTATCTAATAATTTACAGAATAAGTAAGTTGTTCTTGTTAAGGTTGATATCCCTGCATAGAAAATCAAAGTTACACAGACAAAAAGGTGTGTTTTGAATCAAAAGTAAATAAAAAACTCTGTTCATTAATATTTTTCTGCAGTATAGGCTGGTTAGATTCCCCTGGCAAATACAGTAACACTAAACAGGCTTAGTTCATCATATGTGATGTTTGAACTGTAACGATAATGTAATGTTGCATCAGAATCATGGGGTCAGGAAATAAATTGGGCTGGAACTGTGGCCTGCTTGAGCGTAGTCCAGGTCATGGACTTGCTTTGGAGGCTAATCTTAGCTAGCAGGAGAATGTTGGGAGACAGATTCGAGGGTTATAGAGACAAAGGTTTAATAGTCAGATCGATAGGCCAGTCGACAGGCTGGGACTAAGGCTGGTGAGTTTCGGTGTAACACTTAAGACTCGGCCAAAGGTTGGGACGGAGATCTAAAAGGCTGGGTCAATGCTGCCTAGGCTGGATGGTCTGTGGGGTGAGGGGGTTGGCTGTGGGAGGAGCAGCGAGTGCTGTGGAGTTCAGGTTATCAGGCTGACCCGTTGTGGATGATCTGAGAACACTTTCTTCCAATAAGAACTCAATAGCTTCTCAAAAAAATCCTTTCAGAACCCTAATATGTAACTTATATGTATTAGATGAAAATCACGCCTTTATCGAGTAATCTGCACTGCTGTTTATAAAAGGACAAAAATTTGAAGATCCTCCATAATATTGCAGTCACAGTATGTGAATAGAATGCAGCTAGGCATTTGACATTCAGCACATGCAATTAGAACCAAGACACTACTTAATCCTATTCCATTTCACAACATGCACTTTTTCCAAAAATCAACTGCATTTGGTGAGGTAATCAGAAAGGGTATTTTGTTTGAGCCACATCCCTTGATTAAAAATATCATTAACAGAAACCACAGATGCTGACATTCAGATCGAGTAGTACTTAAGCACCTGCCACACACAAAACACACACACCTTTTTTCATCATGATCACTCGATCCCTCATCTTCCAATAAAGCCTGTGCCCCACTGCCTTGCACACGTTCACAGCTGTTTAGTAAATAAAAGGATGTACGCCAAGGATATTCTAATTCAACGGCCTCCTGCATAATTTATTATATGGGCACACTGCAAGAGCAATTTATATCACCGTTAGGAGTCTTATAACTCAATTCGAAATCGATGCCATTGCATCTTGGGATAGGCCATCATTATTATTTTGATGACATGGTGGGTAGTTTTGCAGAGGGGCATTTCCTATTATACCTAACCTTTTGAAAGGTTGCAGCCTTTTGTCTGACATTTTATAAATCTCCCATTTCCTTTTGCAGGCACGTCATCAATGTGAAGCATAACTCATATTTCTTTGACGGGCTCTCTAAAACCTAGAGTAAGAAATGAATGTGTCATGATTTCTGGTAATGTATGAACGGTAGCTGTTGGATGCGAGGCTCTCTTTGACATAGTCAGAGAGACAATTGTTATAATGCACAGAATATTCCTTAATAGGACATGCCAGCTGGATGACTCATCTTTTTTTATTTGAATTGTATAGTGTGTCCTAGGCTGTTTTTGTCATACTGTAGGTTGTCAAGTGTCAAAATTAACTACTTAACTAGTGGGAATAGGAGTTTCACACTACTTATTGTAATAGAAAGAGAGCCGTGGAAATGTATGTCTACAACACAACCATTATGGAACAGTGTATTTAGAAATGTTGCATGACTCTGTTAAAAAAAGAACTTAAGCTGGCTGTATATTGATTCCTCTTTCCTTTCTCATGCTTGTTGACAACATCATCCTAGGCATGTAGTCCCTCAAAAATGATGTGCAGCCTCCCTGGGCCGCTCTGTGTATTCTTTTTTCACGTCAGATGACAAGATGCATCCTTCACTGATGTTACGTCAAAATCTTGCCAGTGGTGTCAGATATCACCGTGGTTAGCAAGTTAAACAGATGACAATATTTAATGTGCCCATTTTAGCACCACAATATTCAATATGAATACTCTTCAATGTGTTGAGTATTGACAGTTTTTGCAAAGAGTGTAAAATGTTAATGTGTGATAAAATGTATGTGCCAGATCACATCCTTTGTGATTGTTTATTGGTCAAAATATTTATTGACTATATTTAGAAACATGCTTTATAATAAATTTGAAAAAGCAGACTTCCTGGGTTCTTGATGCAGATTTGTTCCTTTTGAGGAGAGAACTTATGTTCCGAATATCATGACTAGGTCAAACAGGGTGAACTTTAAAACCTTGCAACATTTGCATTTCAAATTTTTTATAGCACCACCATCTGGCCAATTAGTGTAATTTTGTAAATTCCTGATCATTCAACCAAGTTCAATCAAAATCTCTCCAGTTGTGTGCTCTCGTATGTGGTTACAGAAAGCGGCCAAAAGTCCCCTACCCAATTTTAGCATTTTGTGCATGAGGCTATGTACAGCAATTCTAAAGTGTCAAACCACAATTTACATTTCCTGTTTTTAGTTTCATGTGAATAAATGGATCAAAGGTTGTATGAATAGTCAATTTACTTTTTTAAAAAGCAATGGATTTTTGTTTGAAAATCAATGGTCAGTGAATTCCTAACCCATGGAAAGCCACAATGCACTGCAGAAAATCATTTAATCCATAGAAAAGTGTAATCAGAAATACTGGCACTGTTACAGAGTCACTGTGGGGGGAGGCGGGAGGGGCTTTCAGTCCTGCCACTCTCTCATAGAATAGCAGAGTACAACCCTTGTGCCATTTCATTCTGACAGCATTGATTACACCAAAGCTCCTTCACCGAGATGAATGGAATTACCTTTATTTTAGTATCCCCTTTCCATCTTCAGCTATAACCTACAACAAACATGGGAGAAAAGAAAAAAAAAGAACTCCTAATCTCTTATACTGTTGAGCTTATGATATCGACCTCAAGTTTCTACTCAACCTATGAAACCGATTTAACATCACAGGCAGATTGTCAGAGCAGGTCATAACTTGCGGAAAATCAATCACAGAGAGATGCAAGGCGTTTCCTTGATAGACAGAGTTAAGGAGATCAATAGGCAATTTCCATCATCAAATGCTGGACTGGATCATAGGGGAATTTGTTGAATTTTCCTCTCCCAAACATCTCAAAGAGCTTGAAGAAGATATGATGGACATCTGTAGCGAAGGGTAACATTCACTGGCCAATTGCTATTCAATTGCTCTACCATCTTATATGAGGCTAGATATTTCATGGTTGACAGGACTATATGAATTGCTTTGGAACAAAAAAAATATACTGGCAGGAGTTTTCCGAGGGGAACTCAACAATGCATTTTAATCACAGTTTGCTGTTTGGATGGGGTTTATTTCTGATTATATTTAATTGGATATTGTCATTCCAGCCTGATGATTTTCAACTGAAAATTGTGGCATGCTGTGAACGATATGACAGGTAGAGTAAATTTAATTTGGGTCGCTGTGGGTGTATCGGCACACCTCTAAGAGGGCTCTTAGCTTTTCCCCCAGTGATCATAATTATAATGTGACAATTCTGTCTCCCGCACGCTATAATTTCTCCATTCAGATGCATAATTGGTTGGTGGCATGAGTCTGTTCACAGGCAGTCATCTGGCTGGCAATAGCTGTGAGTTATCTGTGAACTATGGGAGCCAGCCACCTCAACCCCCAGGGGCCACCCATCCTTATCCTCAACTCAACCGAGAGCCTGGTGGCGATAAACGTGAAGCCAAGTTGGATGGACACACACACACACACACACACACACACACACACACACACACCACTTGTAGGGAGCTGGGCTTTTTAAGAAGAAAGATAACTTTCATAGGCAAATTGTTCTATTCTAATCCATTTTTCTCTCTCTCATCCTCTTGCTCTCTGTCTAACTACCTCTCTCTACAGAATAGAGCTGTCACTGTCTGGAAAAGAGTGAAAACTTTGTTTAGACTGGATTAATTTAGCACAGATATCAGGGCACCACTCAGAGTGTAGAAATGAATTGCAAAACAGGGACTGCATCATTATACTAATGTCATCCTTTTTTACAGAAGCGCGTAACCGGAACCGGCCAAGAGGAGTGAATGTCTCTGACTTAGACTAAGACTGACTAACTGCCCATTGTTAAATTGCGTTGTGGTTAGTGATGCAGACAGCCACACAATAGATTGGGTATCGAATCTAGAGAGGGACAAGAAAAATTGGTTGAGAATAAGCATCAGTAGCAACAATACAGTAAACCAATCAAACAAGCCAAAAGAGAAATACAGCCACATAGGCTGAACAGTCCACAGAGGCTAGAAATTCCCACAAATGCGATCCTGTTAAAAGGCCTTTGAAATGCAGAGCTAAAATTCACTAGCATGGACTGTCATTAAGACCTTTGCATCTCAAAACTACAGTGTTAAATAACACAATTTAACATGTTGAATAAGTATATTTATCAATCAACACATGAATATGGATGATCGTCACTTAATTCTTTGCATGTACATAAAGGTGCATCTCAAAAAACTATAAAATATCATGGGAAAGTTCATTTTTTCCCGTAATTAAAATCAAAAAGTGACAACTTCATATATTCTAGATTCATTACACAAAGTGAAACATTTCAAGCCTTTTTTGTTTCATTCTTGATGATTACGGCTTACAGCTCATGGAAATCAAAAATCCAGTATCTCACAATATTAGAATAAAAATGTATAATACAGAAATGTCGACTGGAGTAGACCAGACGGGTATTTTGAACCCACAGTACACGTATGATGAGGTCGTGGCTAGTGGTCGTGAGCTACATACAAATGCTGGTTTAGCGTTAGATGATTGTGTGTCATTCATGGACATCATCCGGTTTAAAAAAATGACAGGGTCTAAAATAGTTCTCTTTCACCGAACCTGCGATGGGCATATTACAAAATTTCAAAACAGCGAGGACCAACATCCTAGAACTGTCTTTATGTACTTACACGACAACCATTTCTATGGCATCATGAACCTGAGAGGGTTTCTGGGGGTGTCATACGTCTGTGAGTGGTGTTATACAGGTTTTAACACCCACAGTGATCACGGTTGTAAACACAGCTGTAGTGTATGTCTTCATACAGATTGTCATAACCAGCCCGGACTGTAAGCGGATATGTTATTCTGACTTTTGTTATGGCCATCATAAAGTCTTGAAGTTCCACAAAGGTGCAGGTCTTTTTGTTAGTAGGTGTGACCACAAGACATACTGTGTCGATTGTGGTCATCAATACACTGATTTAACAACTATAAACCGCACAAGTGCACGGCTAATGTAACGTGGATCTGTTGAAATGAATCATGAATGTTTCATAAAACCCTCTAAACCTGAGGAACCCAGTAAGCGCTACATATTTTACGATTTTTAGACAATTGTCAATCCTGTGAACGGTATACACACTGCAAATTTTGTGTGTGCAATAAGCTTTGATGATGAGACGTGGTGTTCGGTTGGAGATAGGCAACCAAGTATAGGCAACCAAAATATATTGACTACACTTTTATAGCACACAACCATCAACAAGGTTTGATGGTTACATCTTGATGCAACACCTTGTTAACAATGGCATTTGCACGACACCTAGTGCTAATGGTAGCAAGCTCATGATTTTTGCAAACAGAACATTCAATCAGAGATACATTGATGGTCATTGCTTCCTACCAATGAAGCTGGCGGCTATGCCGTGTGCTATGGGTTCTAAGGATTTGAAAAAAGGCAAATTTCCTTACAAGTTTAATGTCAAGGAGAATGAGAACTATGTTGGCCTAACCCTAACCCATCCGGAACCATATTACTATGGTGTGAATACCATGATGGCTAAAGAAAAAGATGAGTTTTTGCCACGGTGCAAAATGATTTCCGCAGACCCCTTTGTCATGAAGGATAAAATAAAGGCTTACTGAGTGAATGATGTGGTCATCTTGAGAGAGGGGTGTATGCGTTACAGACTCATGTTCCTGGAATGTGGTGGTGTTGACCCCTTCCGATCAATTACGATTGCTTTGGCTTGAAAGTCTTTTTTTTCAGCATTAAAGTCTTTTGCAACAGATTCCTCACCAAGGACACAATTGCACTGGTTCCCTCAGACAACTTCAGTCATTGTCAGAAGACATTCTCCAACAGCTCAATCCAATGGCTTGAATATCTGGGCTCAGATGAGAATATATCGATACAGCATGCCCTGAACCGAGGTGAAATGAAAATTGGGGCATACTATTTTGATGGATATGCTGAACGAGATTGTGTGTGCACAGCCTATGAATTTCTAGGCTGTTCCTGGCACGGTCACCCAAAGTGTCATTGTTCAACAAGCACCAACCCGGTGACAAAGATTCAGTACGGGTTGATGCACCAGCAATGGCTAACAAAGCTTGAAATTTTAAAAGAACAACACAACGTACATGTTCAGTACATATGGGAGTGTGAATGGAATCAGCTTAAAAACACATCCGCAGATGTCCAAGCTTTCTTGAAAACCTTTGACACACCAGAGCGCCTTGACCAACGGCATGCTCTTTTCGGAGGAAATGAAATTAATTTGAAGTTTATGGCTCAAGAAGGGGAGACTATTCAGTATAACGATGTCTGTAGTCTTTACTCATTCTGCAACAAGACAAAGACTTATCCGATTGGGCACCCAAACATAATCTTTCGAGATTTCAAACCACTAGACACCTACTTCAGTATTGTTAGGGATACCGTGTGTCCGCCGAAAGGTCTTTCACGATGTTACTGTAAGCTGTTCTTTCCCTTGTGTAGATAATGTGCAGAGTTTGAAAACGAGGTACTGATATTCGAAGTCTGGGATTTCACCAGGACATCACATAATCTTTTTGCAGATTACATGAGAACATTCCTGAAGCACAAGCAGAAAGCTAGCGGCTTCCCGCCATCAGTGGTTGACGATGATTCTAAAGAACAGTATATTCGTGAATATCATGAAAAGGAGGGTGTGCAGCTTGACAAGGAAAACATTGTTGTAAATAGTGGTAGGTTATCTTTGGCTAAATTGGCAATAAATAGTGTTTGGGGTAAGATGGGTGAGTAGACTAACCTAATGAACACAAAGTTAATTACAGATCCGGAGGAGTTTAGCCACTATCTTTTTTCCAGTGAAATAGAAGTTAGTCATATCTTTTTCATCTCAGACAGTTGCGATGGTACAGTGGCATTACACAAAACAGACACCAATCAAACCACGTACAGATGTCGCATTTTCTTACTGCGGTAAGATCAGGTAGATTGCATCAACATATGGTAGATTGCGTCAAACTGTAATTGCACTACTCCAAACACATGGAGGGAGCTAGAACGCTGAAAATGCTATTAGTTCTCAAAAATCATTTTCTAAACGACAGTACACACAATGTTCACAATGTTCTCCTAACATAACAGGTTATAACAAATTTAAAAGCGAAATGTTTCTAGTTGCAACTTAATCACTGATATAATTACGAAATGTTTTAATAAAGAAGTACACCAATAGCCTACACAGAAAAAAGACTATTTGTTTAAACATTTGAATTATCTTAAGAAATAATAAAATACAAAGCAGAACTATTTCTTAAGATCATAGTTTTGAAGTACAGCATGGTAGAAAAACACATTTACTTGAAAACCGGCAATAGGCCGTCAGAGTTTACTCTATTGCATTTAATCGACAAATGCGTCAGTTGCATTTGACTAATTTAAATAAAAATCATTTGTTCCATAAAAAAAAACATTTGTTGGATCACAGAGTTTGTGTTTTATTGCTTTTTAAGTGTAGGCTATTATGCAGAATGGCTATTTAAAACATGTCCAGTAGCTCTTCTATATGGCCAGAATTCTGGAATTTTAATGGCCATATTGGCCCATTTTGATAAGCAAGCAAGTTTATTTTTATAGGACAATTCATACATAGAAGCAATTCAGTGTGCTTTACAAAGAAAAAGAAAAAATGTAACAATACAATTGCATAAAAACAAATACTCAAATTAACCCCCTGAGGACGGACTCGGCGCTACCGCCCATGCCTGAGGCGTATTTGCATAACAATTACATAGTATTACATATTTTCAAAACGGTTTGTGATAGCGAGATTCTGTTTTCTTTGCTGTTTTCCTGAGATTCCGCTGAAAACACAGATGCGCTTTGTGTTTACGTGGCACAATTCCTGGTTGTCGTCATCCTGTCCAAATGCAACCAAATCCTTGTGCACCTGACCAATGGATGGGCTGTTGGGTGACAGCATCCAATGGAGGGCTGTTGCTCGGTAAAATAGTTTATTTTACCCAATCAGGAGAAGGTATATGTTATGTATTCGAGCAAATCAAAAGGTTGCGGGGTGGGACATAATAAGTATCGTTTTCTGTATGTGCTGGAGGAGATGACTAGAGGAGCTGGAAGCAGTGCATTAGCTTAGCTTAGCTAGCATGCTAACTTAGCATTTGCTTACATTTTAGCATTGTGTTCTTGTGGAACGCTAACGTGTCGAACAGACAAAGAAAGGATATGTGTTTTCAACAGTTTTATAAGTATTATTATTAGTATGAAATGGCAAAACGTAAAAACACTTTTACTAAATGTAGCCATAGTCCGTAACGGTTTTCAAACGCTGGATAGCTGAGTTACCGGACAACAAAGGACGAATGCTAACAACATACTAACGCTAACGCAAGAACAGTCTGGTAAGTAACATCAAATAACCAATTTATCATGAAATAATGTAATACAAATGTGATCATTATAGATATTGTCTGCTTTGCGTATTTGGAATGGGAGAACTGTTCCACATGGCTGTTTGTGGTCTGATTTCAATGATAAATAGTGAAATAATTTTGGGTGTCATAAACATATTGTACTGTATGCACATAAGGTGAATTATTTCATTGTTCCCTTCACATTTATTGTGATACAATGCATATTTGTGTAAGAAAAAGGGTTTGAAAAGTGTTTTTGGAATGGCAGAACTGTTCCACATGGTTCTGTGGTCTGATTTCAATGAAAAATGGTGTCAAAAACATTTTGGACAAAAGGCAAATTATTTCATTTTTCTGTTCACATTCATTGTGATGCCTTTTCTTACACAATTGTGCATTGTGTTTGCACAGAACATTTGTATTGGGAGTATCACTCCGTATGGTTGTGTTATGGTCAGAATTCAATTATATATAGAAAAGAAATCTGATTTTGCTTCTGAAATTATTTACTTTATTGTGCATTTTTCCCTAAAACACTACCTTATGAGAACATTAACATGCATGGTTTATATTAGCTGAGGTTCTTTAGAATCATTTGATGCCAAATACATGATGATCCATTTACATTACATATTGTTTATGAGCCCAAATATAAAAGTAGTGAAACCCGAAAATTTAAAGCGTAGTCCCCAGGGAACATCAAAACAACATTATAATAATAAAACATAGAATAAGAAAATAGAAGTAGAATAAAAACAGGATTAAAACATTGGAAGCTATAAAAGCTGCAAGGCTAAACAGTGCGGTTAAGTTTAAGTGCTCAGTCATAGGCACGTGAAAAGAGAAGTGTTTTTAACCTGGATTTAAAAATTGATACATTTGGGGCACGTCTAAGATCTTCTGGTAGTTTATTCCAGTTGTGTGCAGCATAACTGCTAAACGCAGCTTCTCCATGTTTGGTTTGGACTCTGGGCTCTACTAGCTGACCTGTGTCCATGGATCTAAGAGCCCAGCTCGGTTTATATTCTTCAAACATATCAGAAATGTAACCATTCAGTGATTTATAAACTAAAAGCACCACTTTAAAATCCATTCTGTAACTGACTGTAAGCCAGTGTAAAGATTCAGGATCCAGAGAGATGTGCTCTGTTCTCTTGGTCCTGGTTAACATTCAAGCAGCAGCATTCTGAATGAGATGCAGCTGTTTTACAGTCTTTTTGGTGAGTCCAGTTAAGAGGCCATTACAGTAGTCAACCCTACTAGAAATAAAAGCATGGATGCGCTTCTCTTGGTCTTTTTGGGACACCAGGCCCTTGATTCTGGCTATATTTTTAAGACGATAGAATGCTGTTTTGGTGACAGCTTTGATATGACTGTTAAATGTGAGGTCTGAGTCAGAACACCAAGATTACGCACTTGGTCCCTGGTTTTTAGGGCCCGAGAATCCAGCTCTTTACTAATTAGTTATTTTATTTTTGTTGCCAAACACAATAATCTCAGTTTTATCTTGGTTTAACTGTAGACAATTTTCGTTCATCCAGGTATTTATCTGCTCTATACAGTGACACAGTGAGTCTATTGAGCTGTTGTCATACGGTTCAAGAGCCATATATATTTGAGTATCGTCGGCATAGCTATGGTAGTTAATGTTGTTGTTCTGTAGAATTTGGCCCAGAGGTAGCATATAGAGATTGAACAGAAGTGGTCCAAGAACTGATCCCTGGGGAACTCCGCATGTCATAGCCACCCTATCAGATTCATGATTACCAATGGTGACAAAGTAACTCCGGCAATCTAGTTAAGATCTGAACCAATGAAGTGGTCTCTTAAACTGTCCCGGAGAGTCCTACCCAATTTTCCGGCCTATCTATAAGTGTTCTATGATCTAGTGTCAAATGCTACACTGAGATCTAATAGAACCAGAACTGTTATTTTATCTGAATCAGTATTCAGCCGTATATCATTTAAAACTTTTATCAGGGCCGTTTCAGTACTGTGGTGAGGTCGGAAGCCTGACTGAAATTTGTCTAAGAGACCGCTTGAGTTGCAAGGTTGATTGAAGACAACCTTCTCAATGATCTTGGCTATAAAAGGGAGATTTGATACAGGTCTATAGTTGTTCAATATACAGCTCCCGAAAAAATTAAGAGACCACTGTACTTTTTTATTTCCTTTCCAAAAAAGTTGAAAAGGAAGGTTTTGAGTGAGGAACAGAAGGGTTAAAATTAAAAGACCACTGCAAATTGAACACGTCTGTTCCTCACTCAAAGCCTTCCTTTTCAACTTTTTTGGAAAGGAAAGAAAAAGGTGCAGTGGTCTCAATGTTTTCCGGAGCTGTAGATGCATCCACTGTTCTCTTCTTTAATAAGGGCTTAACGGCAGCTGTTTTTAGAGACATTGAGAAAATGCCTGATTGCAGAGTGCTATTAACTATTTGCTGTAGGTCCATTGTTATAGAGTTAAAAAAAAATTAAAAAACGTCTGATGGCAGTGTGTCGAGACAACATGTGGAAGCTTTAAGATGTCGAACTGTTTCTTCTAGGGGTTTTTGATCAATTGTATTAAATTGTGACAATAACCAAGTTATGTCTTGGTGTCATGGTTGGTGTAGTGGTGGAGAGGAAGGAACCAGGCGCAGGCAGATTGGCAGTCGATGTTGTAAATTTAATTGAAAATAACACCGAGCACTTCAACACACAAAACGAAAACAAAAGGGTACAAACCAAAACGAAACACTCACCACGTACTTGAACGCAAACGGAGACATGGAACAATGACCGACAAATGAGGGGAGCAATTGAGCAACATTTAAACACATACTAATGACCGGATTGGGACCTGGTGTGAGTGATAATCAAAGACAAGACACATGACAAGTCCGGGATGTGTTCGTGGATGAAAAGAAAAGCGGGAGATGACGGGGCTGTCCGTCAACTCACCGTCACACTTGGTGGTCATAGTGACGGTACAGTGTCCTTGTTAGACTGTGTAGTTCTGCTATTCCATCTAATACTTTTAATTTTTTCACTAAAGAAACACGTACATTCATTACATTTCACAGTGGACACGAGTTCTGATGCTATCTGCTTTAGGGGGTTTGTAAGCTTGTCGACCATGACAAATAGAGTGCAGGTATTGTTGATATTCTTGTTAATCATTCCCAATAAATGTTGCTGTCTGGCCCTGCGTAACTCATTGCTGAAGCTACCAAGGCTTTGTTTATAGATGTCATAGTGGATTTGAAGTTTAGTTTTCCTCCACTTACGTTCCACTTTCCTACTTTCTCTTTTCAGGGCGCTTACCATCAATGGTGGTTCTCCATGGTGTTTTCTGTTTGCTCATAGTTTTCTTTATCTTTACCGGTGCAACATGATCCATGACATCCAATATTGTGGCATTAAAATTATCCTGGAGTACAACTGACTCAGCACTTATTGTTGGAGAGATAGCTATGGCTTCCATAAACTGAGCATTGGTACTCTCATTAATGTACCTTTTCTCAACAGAAACATAGTTTACTGGAACATCCGGGGTGATCAGTGATTCAAAAAAGACATAGAAATGATCAGACAAGGCCAAGTCTTTAACCATGACAGAGGAAGTATCAAGACCTTTAGAGACGACGTCAGACCAAGTCCCCGCAGGAGTTGATGCCTTTCGTCTAGCCCCAGTGCTGTGCCAGTAAGATGTGTCATTGGGGAAGGCTGGTTTGAAAGCCTCTGCGGTTAATCCAGTGGCATTAGCACACGTCCAGGGGAGCGTGTCAGCCAGGTCCGTGACAGAGTGCTCTAGATTTGAAGTTATCCCTTGTATACCAATCTGTGTCTGTCTGAGAGCGTTTGGTAGCTCGACTTCTAGAGTAGCTGCTACAGAGTCAATGAATTGTTTACTCTCATGTATGTCAAGCTGTATTATCATCTCCTTCAGTCACTCACTCTGAAATTGCTCAGATCTGTTCACCAGTTTTGACTGCGTTCTGTCTAGTATAGGTAAATATTTTGAGCTCTCTATCCTTAGGTTAGCCTATTGTGCTATGTTAGCATTAGCATTTGTTGATTCATCTACCGGACAGGACCCATAGTCCAACCGGAGCAGCGCTCGGGTGACTAAATCTTCCAAGCGGTTTAGCCGTTCCTCCAACAGCTGTCTTAGCTCCTCCATCATAAAAAATCACTCAAAAATACTAAAGAACTATGCTGAGGTCCTCTTTTAAAAATTACATAAAATTGTAAAAATATGATTACAACAAATATAGAACAAAAATGGATCAAAGGTGAATGATTAAAAGAAGATTCAAAGAAAATTAAAAAGAAAGAAAAGAAAAAAAGGCTGGCAAAAGGTAGGAAGCAGGAGAGTTGACTAACAGGCATGAAAGCAGGAAGCAGAGTGATAAGACAAATAAGCGACTGAAACGCGCTTGTCCATTAAATAATAATGCTGCGAAATGAGGTTACATTATAGGGCATTGCAAAACTATTCTAAACTAGATTCAAACATACTGAAATTTAGACGCAAAGGAGTTTAAGTAAATTATCAAATAACCTACAGTGGATATAAAAAGTCTACACACCCCTGTTAAAATGTCAGGTTCTTGTGATGTAAAAGAATGAGACAAAGATAAATCATGTCAGAACTTTTTCCACCTTTAATGTGACCTATAACGTGAACAATTCAATTGAAAAACAAACTGAAATCTTTGAGGGGGAAAAATAAAAAATTCACAATAACCTGGTTGCATAAGTGCATAAGTGTGCACACCCTTAAACTAATACTTTAAACTAAAACCTTCTGATTTTATTACAGCACTCAGTCTTTTTGGGTAGGAGTATTAGCATGGCACATCTTGACGTGGCAATATTTTCCCACTCTTCTTTGCAAAAGAAGAGGACATCTGTGCACAGCCTTCTTCATATCACCCCACAGATGTTCAATTGGATTCAGGTCTGGGCTCTGGCTGGGCCATTCCAAAACGTTAATCTTCTTCTGGTGAAGCCATGCTTTTGTGTATTTGGATGTGTGCTTTGGGTCGTTGTCGTGCTGAAAGGTGAACTTCCTCTTCATCAGGGGACTTGATGTATGTTTTTGCAAACTTCAGCTGGGCTTGGATGTTTTTCTTTGTAAGAAAAGGCTTCCGTCTTGCCACCCTACCCCATAGCCCAATCATATGAAGAATACGGGAGATTGTTGTCACATGTAGCACACAGCCAGTACTTGCCAGAAATTCCTGCAGTTCCTTTAATGTTGCTGTAGGCCTCTTGGAAGCCTCCCTGACCAGTTTTCTTCTCGTCTTTTCATCAATTTTGGAGGGACGTCCAGTTCTTGGTAATGTCTCTGTTGTGCCATATTTTCTCCACTTGAT